>JAVQKC010090707.1:0-20724 GCA_036025475.1 Philypnodon macrostomus
TTTGTTTAATTTCCTTAAATCTACATTCTTCTATGAACGCCATTTTTTTGTCATTAATTGAAGATGTACCAAACTCAATCATCTTCATGATATGTATCTGTGTGCAACAGTTGAAAAAGTGCGCAGTTTCAACATTTGCATACAGGTACATATCATGAAGATGCTGAGAGCAAAGAAACTTGGTACAGTGATTCCCAGAGTTCTACCCTAGCTGATATAGTTGATATAGTTATTGCAGTTGCTGATTTTGTGCATGCTGGGTGGTCACAATAATCTGTGCAGTGTCCGCTCTGCGTACATCATCTGCATGCTCCTCTTCTTCCCCTACATGCCCCTGTCTCCTGCTCCCAGCTGCATCACCATAAACAGTCGAACCTCTGTGGCCTACTTCTGGGAGGAGAGCGAGACAGAGGGATGGGGAAAGAACCACAAGACTAATGAGAGAAAATAGTGGTATTGGAAAGCGATGGTATTCAAACCAAGAAGACTGCGGTCATGTGTGTGTCTGTGTGTGTGTCTGGGGCAAGGTCATATGCAGGATATCCCTCTGTGATGTGGTGACAGCACAGCAAGACTCATCAGGCTGAGAGTGTGTGAACTGAGTCATGACCAAAGTAACAAGGTGTCGGATTGGTGTTGGGCTCTGCAGGTTCTCCAGATTTCTCATAGCTGCGTGCAGGAAAAACACGGCTGCACAATATGACAAAAACATTAAATATTCAATAAGAATAGAATATTGCAATATAAATATTTTTGCAATATTTTGATGCAAGTTCAACTAAGCAGAAAATCTAACGCCAAAGTAGGATTAAGTTCAGGAAACTTTTAAATATATTTATTTACTCACACCAACACATTTATACAGATATTGTGTTTCTTGATATTGCGATAATTCTAATTTTGCAATATATTGTGCAGCCCTACTTCCTATAATATTGCCAATCATTCATTATTACTGTGTCTGTGAATGTTGAATTTAAATATCTCTGAGCCGTAATTATGATGTTGTAGTTAATCACATGGCAACATTTACTAGACTCTGCTCAAAATGGATATGTAATCTGCTACTTTTTTCTATGCTGAATGAGAACCTGAGTTCAATCATTAAATGTAATTTGAACACAACTATAAAATGGCATAACCACTATGAAAGAAAGAGTGATTGTCTGCACAGCAGATGTCTATTTGTGCTATGTTTTTAAGAGGCAAATGGCTTGCAAAATAAACCAAAATATTTTCAAAAGACTGGGATCTGATCAAACCTTTCTCAGCAACTATGGGCCTTAGGCAGGAGTATGTAAGTCTAACCTTACTTTTTAGACTTGTTTTCCATTGCTATAATATTTAATTAAAGTGTGCAGCACTTTGAATATTTGATAGCTTCATAATTGCAGCCAAGTTCTCAAATATCAGAATTCTTGTTCTGATTTTATACCTATTGACCTTCACAGTTCTACTGATACACTCTAAAGTTGTAATCAATAGATTTCAGAAACTCCAAGAACTTTTCTATTTCTATGCAATAAACAGAGATTTCAGGTATTTATTTAGTGTTCTGCAATCATCCACAAACCTCATTTTTCAGCACTACAGGTCTAGTCCGCATTTTTAGGCAGTAGGCTATCTCTAGTGCTCCCATTGGAATACCCAGTGTACACAGTCTTCGACCTCTGCATTTATGTTTTTGCAGAGCATTCAGAAAGACTACTTCTCCTTCTTTGACTGTGTCACCAAGTACAAAGTGCACAGCCTTTTCCTACCATGGCTTGACCTGCTCAGCTACATTAGCATCCAAAGCACACAGTGAAACGACCTCAATCTGTTTTCCTTTTCAACACTGAATGTTTAGGAAAAAAAATACTACTAGATTTTCAGTTCTTTATTTGTCTGTGCAAGAGAGCCCATAACTGCACAGTCAAAGAAGAAGGATTATAGGAACAAAAGATGGGACCACATGTGGGTAAGACTCCAGAACAGGTCAGGAGGAGGAGGAGGAGGAGGAGGAGGAGAGATGCACGCTGCACTGCTTAATTCATCAGATTTTCCCTCCAGTGCAGCTCTTGTGCCAGTTTTCCATCTGCGATACACGTCCCTACTTCCTAGCTGTGGTTAAAAGGATAATAAGACTTTTTTGCATACGTGGATAACTGGTTAATCATATGATAGGATGTTTTAATGAAATAAGACTTTAAAGAAACAAATTGGCTGGTCTAGTAGGCTAAAGAAACAAAGAAACAACATTTGTTGTCATATTCTAAGGTGTTCTGCAGGCTCTAGTTCAGAGATTGCTCTGAAAAGACATGTGGTTCAGTTTTATTGTACTAAAATACAATAAAAGCAGACAGTTTGCTATGTGGCAGCAGAACAGTGGTTATTATCTCAGGTCATGTAGTTTATAAAACCATTCTTTTGACTCCCCTCTGAAATCTCCCTGTATGTGTGACAACCAATGACAGCTCAGCGAAAAGGGTCAGTGAGCAAAAAAAGGTGACCTCGCCGCAGCTATCCTAACCACGCTCCTTAGCCGCACAGACACACACAGCTGAGCTTACACCAAGTTTACTCTGAGACATGTGAGCTAGTCCAAAGGGAGCACAGATCCCGGTTCTGTTGCACAAAGCCAGAGAGTGGCCGCTCCATGTCTGCTTTTTAGATCAGATCAATAAGATGTCCACTTTGTGCATTTCTGTCTGGTGCTGCGCCAAAACGCCATGTCATTTGCCAACCTTTACAGCTACAGGGGATACACAGTGTTGTTAGAAGACATGAGTAGAGTATATAGCAACATGGTGCTTTGTTATGAACGCTGGATGATGCCTAAAAAAGATAGTTGTCATTGAATGCAGTTCAGACATGCAGGCAAGAGCTAGTGCACAGGCTTTAAGGTATATATCGGTGACAGTAGGTCATATACTGCTTGCACTGCAATGTTCAATGTTTTCCTGTACAGGGCATTTGCATTTCACATGAACCAAAGTAACTGAGTCAGGTGAAGGATAATATTACAATGGGATGTAGCAACATGGACGTTAGAAGCCAGTTTTGTTAGTCTAGAGAGCTTTCTTTATTGTCTTTTAATTTAGTTCAAAATGTTACCACACTCAAGAGGAAATCTAATCTTTTACAATATTCACCAATCCAATCCCAGGCTGAAGTATGAAAACAAATGTCCTATTCCATGATTTACTTGTCATCACAGAAACATATGCAGAATAAACTACCCTCAAATAATCACTAAAGAGCTTGTCCCATTTCACATAAATGGTAATGACAGTTTGAACGGGAAGGGTTTGAGACCCAATTTAATTCACCAAGAGTATTACACTTATGCAACCCCCTAAGCTTACTGTTCCTATCCACAAGTTTTTATTATTTTATTATGCGTCCTTTTCTATCAAACTTTGTTCAATCTCTCATTATTAGTTACACAGAACACAAAAAGCAGAGCACCTGGCAAAGGCATATACAAATAAACAGTTTATCTTAGGTCTTTTATTATTCAAGTTACATTGACAGTTTTGGTTTTAAGTGTCTGATAAAATGGGCTGCTCTTGGATCTGTGCCGTGGCTCCTTGAGTTAAAATCATTAAGAGATGGATATTATGATGTCATGGTTTCACTTGATCCTGCCACAGCCTCCTCCCTTCAGTCTGCCCCCTCTGAGGCCTTCAGCGCTTGTTACACTGTTATAATGTGGTTAGCACACTGGGCCTGGATCCATCATGCTGCGACACTCCGTACAACTCCCAAATATGTCAAATCATGTTTCAAGCCTGTTGTTGATTTGCAGTAGAGAGGCCGGGGCACTTGTTTGATCTGCGCTTCAGCCGGGTTCACAGGGAACTCCTCCTACTGCACCAGGGGTGCTTTCGTGTCCGGCTCCTCAACCTGAAGTCATCCACATCATGATCCCCAGGGCATGCTGTTAGTCAAGGATTCAGCCAGATGGGTACAGCTCCAAAAAACAGTGGGTTATTGATTGAACGGAATACATGCAGGAAAAATAAACAAGGGTAATGCAGTACAAGCCAAAATTATACTTCTATTAAAGATAAGAAAAGACAAAAATAGTGGAACTTTAAATGTTTCAAAAATATGTAACTGGGTTGAAATTATTATTATTAGTAGTACAATGAATGTGGTATGACCCTATGACCCCAGTGTTTACTTAGCTTCTGGCTAATGCTAATGATTCATGTGACTATCACATGTGTTCACAAGCAAGTACTTTCTTTATTGTATTCACTTACTTTTAGTTAAATTCACAACAATAAACATTTAGCATTTAATAATAATAATAGGGAGAGTCAATGTTTTGAGTTTTTGAACATTTTTAAAAAAACCAGGTCACTCTTATGTGGGCATTATTATCCAATATTATACACATATTGTTATGTTTAGTAAAAATGTATATATAAAAATGTGTCATTTGACATCACATGGAAAAGTGACACTTTACCCTCATTATATTTCCCCATAATGAACAGGCAATGTTTTCTATGGACAACCTGAATCCATGTAGCATATATATGCCCAATTCCAATTTTCAGGTGTGAAATTGTCATTGAGTCTGTAATTTCACTCTAGACATGAAAATGGCTATATATATGAGGTTGACTGAAGGTTACACAAAGAAACAAATAGTCACAGGCACAGTGCAAATGCAAGCAATACATTAGGTCAAGGCTTCATAGAGAAAAGGGTGGTTTTGATTTGGTCAAAAATACTATTCTAGACCTCTCTGCACCCACCTATACAGTCCAATGTTATACTATCTGGTACCAATATGTCTTTGTCAAAGAGCTGTAGGATAGCAAATGTCAGAGCAATGCACCTCACCAGAGAATGTTGTCTTTACACGAGCCATTATTTTGTAGCTAAGAATCTTTTAGTTGATATGTCATGTTCCTGTCACCTTCTCCAAAGTATAGGCATGTGTTTCTTGACTGTTAGACAAAACCATCATTTATATACTGAAATGAATATATTATACTGACAATGTCTACACCAATAATATTCTAGATTTTATTGTGCTTATTGAGAACATATTGCTATTTAAAGGTTTTGCCATCCTCTTTACAACCGTATCCGTAGTATTTAAGAGAGAGCAACACTGAGAATTGAGCTGTGATGGGTTTGTGTGGTGTTCACTGCTGAGGCGGAGGGATTTATCAACTGTGAAATTGTTGATTAGTTCACACAGGAAAATGAGAACAGGCACATACACATACACTGCATGGGCTTCCTATATATGCCTCGTTTCAAATATCAAAGAAATTATTTTTCTAGCAGCATTCAATACATTTTGCTAGCTGTATATTCCGTTTAGCGTTAACTGAGTGCAGACTTTTGGCAATATATCTTGAATTGCTTTCCATGACAGGTTTATTGATTTGCCTTTTAGCCAGACATTTAATTAGCCGGATTAATGTCCACTGTGTTGACTTGCTATAGACAGTGAATTGTGTAGTTGATGGCATCTGTCTGAGAGTCTCTGGCATTTCCTTAGGAAGTACCCCCCACCCATTGTCTGTCTTCGGGTTTAATTCCACCTAATTTGTCTATTCCCTCTTATAGCCGAGCTGTGCTTTTAAAGAGAACATTTGTCATGACATTGATTGGTTACGCCAGCCAACAGTATCAATGTTTGAATCTGCAGTAGACCGTCTTTACCATTTTGTTTTTAGGCAGCAAGTTGTGAAAATTGGTCAAAAGGTATGTTAGGGGTGATAGCACTTGTGACTCAAGGCAACAAAGGTTTAACCCCATGGCAGTTTTTGTACTGACTAGAATACTTTGGCATCATCATGAAATGGTGGTTATGTGAGAACATTTGTTTTTTTCAGTATTCAGCATTTTTTGCAAGCTAGCTTCCAGCTCTAACTTGTATGCTGAGGATAACATCTAAAACATCTAAGGTTGGCAAATAATTAGCTACAACTTTGTGTTAACAGATAGAAATAAATTGTGGGTATTAGCAGAACTACTAAACTCGTATTACAATCAGTACAATTAATACATGATACTAAGATACTTTATACATTTCTTTAGTTTTAAGGCCATATTTCTAAGAGACCAACTCAAAATTAGCTTGTTAAATAATTGCTAGTTGCTAATGTTTTCAGTGTCAATTTATGCTAGCTTTGTGCAGCTTCCAACAATTACAGCAGTGACAAATGGGCTAATCTTGAAAATTGGTTGATTCTTCCTTGACTAATCTGCACCATAATCTTTTCTCTACATCACATACTCTACTGTACGCATCAGCCTCTTAATGTATATCACCATATACATTGCTTTAAATCTTCCTCCTATATATTTGCCCCAGTTGCAGCCCATTTAGAAGCTGCAGAAATGAGTCATGGAAACCATTTATTAATCCTCATGTGTACTCACAAACACTGAGTCTGCTGTTTATCCTGAGAAAGTGATTTACAGTTTTAATATGATTATTGTGGCTCTCTTATAGCATTTAGAGACTTAAAGTGCTGTTGTATGCCTCTGCAATTGCAATTGGATGTAGATGAATTAAGTGGCTGCCTCCATCATGGGAACTATTGAAAATAGGCTCCCTGCGAATTCTGCCAGACCTCAGAAAAATGTCAGCCCCGCTCGCAACCAGAGGAAGGCCCTATATTGGCTTCCCAGTGTGTGTGCCGTAGAAGATAAATACACACAATAGAGTTGTACAAGCAACGTAGGAAGGAGAGAAATGTAACAAACTGAGTGGCATGTCAAACTGTGAAGTCTGCTGACCGTGCACTAAAGGAAGTCCTGAAAGCTTTCCACAAACTCCATTTAGATTAGGTGGGGACATGTGTAAAATCTAAATGAAAATAAAATAATCATATTTGACGAAAAAACAATATTTACTTTTAATTCAGTGGTAGCAAAAAGATTAACCATAAAGTAAAGTATATAAATCATTTCAACTAGTTTCAACAATGTTTCAGAATTGTGTTTGTAGACAAAGCAGGGTGGCGAGAAAGTCAGGCACAAATGGAACAAATATATTAAACTGTAGATAAAGCAATGGCTGCAGCCTGCTGTCATTGAGACGCAGTACTGTATCTGTATAAAAAAGTAACACTTTTTACTGTTTGAAAGATAGGCAGATTCAAGCCAAAGTAATTGAATTGTGCTTTTTGGCACATTTCAACATCTTTATTGTTGAGGCTAATTAGCACTTAACACCGCCATTAGAAAACAATTACATGCTAATGTTGAAGTGCCAGAGTTTTGTCAGTTTAGTGATGTAGCAGTCAACAGGTAATTAGCGCATTCATGTAGTCATTCAAATATTTTCATTAGTGCCCCAGTAGAGGTCTTCACTTCGCTGTTGCCAGGTTTCAAATCAGGGTTTAAGTGTTATTATGGGAATCCTCAGATCTTTAACCTTGTTTACACTGCTGATTAAAGGTGATTGTTGCTTATGTGGAAATTTCATAGCATGTATTTCACAAGCCTCCTCAAATTGTTTAGTGAGTGGTTTTAAAATAAAGAAAATCTGCAGTATTGCTTTGGGAAGTAGTCAGACATGTAAACCAAACTTCACTTCACTTGTGGTAATCTGTATTTCAATAGGCAGTCATACCACGCCCTTTGACCATCACTTAACACACCATGACAATGGCAGTGTGATTTGGAGCAGGTATCCAAACACCAACTTTCTGTTTTTGGTGATCCACCAAATGAGCCACTGCAGCCCTAGTCTATTCAAAATCGTAAATAAAGAAAAAACATCTAAACACCTATAATTGATTATTTATTGATTCATTTTCTTATGAAATATTTGTATGTTTTTAGAGATATACAGTAGTACCAACACAAATAGATCTAGTAAATCTTAATCATGGCCATGTTGGGTTGTGTATGGTTTGGTCTACTGGGGACAGTTTTGCTTCAGCAATGAGTCTCTTCATAGTCTTATCCTTGGAGAGTCGACTAAGAGCCATTCCCTCTGCTGTCAACATTAGTCAGAGCTTTGTGTCCGGACAACCTGGGGCAACCTGAGAGAGAGCAGCACGAAACAGTGTGAATGATTTCTTATTTTTTAATCTCAGTAAACACTGTACCACTGGCAGTTTTTGATTGGACATGTACGGTCGACTTAGGTGGAAATAGGTTTCGATGTAAGTGGTTCCAGACCTATTTTATTTTGAAAAGAACATGGATAGGTTACTTTTGTTCTCCAAATCCCAGATATATGATTGTACTATATTTAGGGTATTTTTAATTGGCACATTGTTGGGCAGTAATGTTGTTTTGGACAAGAGTGTTGGAAATAAAATGAAGTCAGAACATGCAGTGGTTAAAATAAAAAATCTGAAATCTCCATCCCCAGATGGGTCAGAGGAAGATAGATGTGTAGCGTTTTAGGTAGAGCTATATGTTCACTTGCTTGTGTGCGCTCAAATCAGGCTCTCACATTGCATCAAGGCAATTGGCTTATGTTCAAGACAAATGATTAAGTTTAAACCAGTGCCAGAATGAAGAAAAAAACCCTAATTCAGAAATCTACAGATAATGGCTTAAAATGACATATCTATTGGTGGTAGTTATGTGAAAAAGCCTCTCTACACAAGATCAAAAACATGTAGTAGATGACCACACCAGGAGACACTAGATTTTAAGATAACTAATAAAGTGGCCAATGTATACAAGTGTAGGGAATAAGAGTTACCCAGAATTTTTGACGGGTTACATTAGAGATACTTGGCATACTTTCACATTCACTCCCAGAACGCAGCGTATTCTGGAATAATCCCATTGCTTCTATAGGTTTAACCAGGATTTATTAATTGGCCTGTGGGTATTAGCCTTACTCTGACCGTATCCAGTGAAAACAACTACACATCACAAGAGAATGAAGGCTTCCATAAAACTAAAGCTGTTCAAGACAAAAGTGCTCAGAAGAAATGTCAAGGGAGTCAAAGGAGTCAAACACATGTAAGAGTGGCAGCGATGAGAGAGAAAGCTGCCAAAAAGAAGAGTAGAGGCTGTTTTTTGTTAAAAGTTGAAGTCCCTGTCTGGTTCTCATCCTGTCGCCATGACAACAGAGGCAGATATAAAAAATAGTTGAGTGTGAAAAGACAGACACAGAAGAGCAGGTAAGGGGGTAGTAATGCCCAAGGCTAAGATAGTACAGATTGAGAATGTAAAGAAATATGCAATAAAAAGTCCAGTAACTATGCGGCTGTATGCTTTAAGAATATATAGTGTGGCAAAGATGACTTTTGTGATCGTGTGTGAGATGCTTAGAGATGGGTCTTCAGACGGGTATGGTCTGAGAAGTTCAGCTTATTTGTCATTAATGCACAGTTGTCTAATCAAACTGTAGCTATGCTTTTATACTTACTAGCCACTTACAAGCAACTTAGTAGATCCATTTATATCCCATTTATTTGTGTTGTGTTGAGATGTTTAGGGATTCAGTTGGTCTTAAACGGTCAGCACATATCCAGTTTGAAGATGCAGACAGAAGCAACAAAGCAGACTCTAATACCCACAATAACACTATCTTTTACCAATCAACAAGGCTTTTACCACTTACTACTTAATACAAGAATGTATTCCAGGTGTATACTGCATAGAAGGTATTGTTTACATGCTACCCCTGGACTTCACTTGTACTTAAAAAAGCGAGTTAGGGGAAGTAATGGCTAAAGATAAGGACATATATAACTATATGGTGGTAAGCTTTCAGAATATGTAGTGTGGAAGAGATAAGCTGGCCTTGTTGCATCAATCTATGCAGCGCAAAAGTCTTATCTGTTTCATTCACGTGCTTGTGAGTGTACAGAGAGCAGCTTTACAACCATTATAAAGGCTTCCATTTTGTCAAAACAAGATCAAATAGACAGGAAAAAAACTTTCCCACACACACCTCAAAACACATATCTTTGCCAAGGTCATTCAAGGCGTATAATGCTTAGGTAAGTTAATATTTACACGCTGTTGCCTTATGTTGTCAAATTAATCTTGCTTTTATAGGCAGTGTTTCTGAGAAACTGTTCTATCGATTGGCAGACATTTTTATGTGGTACATTTTTAGTGGGTGTTGTAAATCTTCCCAAAGCATCTAAGCTTTTGTGAGAAATCCCAAAAACTTGAGTAACATTTTGAACTATTGTTTTTCATGTAGCTCCAGGGATCCGAACATTAGCTCTACAATCACAGCTGTCGACCACCAAAAGTATTTTTCTTGTGCAAATGGAAAAATAAGCACTTATAAATGCAGCACTTTATAAGAGCAAAAAAAATGTACAACCCCAATTTCAAAAAAGTTGAGACAGTGTAAGATGAATGCATGAATAGCTCGTTTTGAATTTCATTGCAGCAACACATCTCAAACACCTGGGATGTGATCATTTGCATAAAACTGCCTAAGTAGAATTTAGCAGCAACTAACTGCGGGTATAAGAGGAACATTTTTGAGTGGCTGGGGTCTCCAAAAACACTGTGCTCAGTAAAAACTTCCATCAAACGCAGTAGAAATATCAGATACATGATCTTTAGTATTAGGGAAACACTGACATTAACACCATTCACCTTCTTACATTGTGCCCCAAAATATTAATTGAGCTTGTCTTTTTTTCATATTTACATTTTATTTAATATTTTCTTTGACTTTGTGTTGCAGACTTGGCTCAGAGATCACTCCATACCAAACGCTCAAGTATGTTGCTCCATTTGCCTATAATCAGAGGGTTCATTTCACTAGATCAATTCCTGATTATAGATGGGACCATCCACAGAATAATCCCTTAAATCAATCATAGTAGTAATGATCTAACCCAATCATTATGTTGTATGATTGATTCTACATTGCATACTGAAAAGCTATGCAACAACACATCCATTAATCAACTCTGTACAATAATCATCTTCATATGTCTTCACACTCTGTTACGTTCCACTATTTTCCCTTTGATAAATTGCCCTCTTTGTAAAAACACAACTCTGACATGATGTATTTCAGATAGCTTGTCATATTAGCAATGCACTTTCTATTCTCATTTCTCTTCACCAGTCCATATGACCAAAATGATCGACTCAACAGCAGTCTCCGCTAGTAGGAAGTTATTAGAGGGACTGTCCATTTCCTGTGCTGCCTGCCTGGTTTTATAGCCCTATGTTAGCAGCTGTTGACCACTATAGTGATTGTATTCATCCTTCACTGTAACAGCCAACCATGATCAATAAATATGCTTCATTTCAAGTTTTAGCCACAAGGGTTTGGTTACAGCTACATCCCAGTTGGATCTTTGCCTGAAGATATAAAGAGGCATACCTTTATATTACTTTGCTGGAATATATGAGTATATAAAGTCTATGTGAAGTATAGTCCCAAACTACAAGATTAGTTCAAAGTCTCATCCAGAGGTGGGCAAACCTTCTGACTCAAAGGCCACATGGGCTTTAAAAATGTGCCAAGCGGGCCGGCTGATAATGTATTCTTTGTAAACTGCAACCATTTCTTGAGACATAGAGCCTTTGATCGGAGCTCAGAGAAAATATCTGTCGATGTGGAGTTAACTGGTTACTGCAGGTTATAACGTGAGTGATAAAATGGCAATATTTTATCATTTTTAAAATTTGAGAAAATGCTTGGCGGGCCCTATCTTCATATTTACATACGCCCAGTGACACTTTTTAACAACTAAGAAGGCTTTTACAATTCGAGTGTACTCCCGGGTTCGAGACCCTTCTGTGGGGAGTTTGCATGTTTCTCCCTGTGTCTGGGTGGGTTTCCTCCAGGTACTTCAGTTTCCCCCATCAACCCAAAACATGCACATTAGGTTAATCCTCCAGCTAGGTACATCCTGACCAAGATCCTGACTCAAGATCTGGAGATGGGTCCCCGAGGCACTGCACTGCGGCTGCCCACTGCTCCCGACAGGTCAGGCCATTGAGGGATGGGTCAAATGCAGAGGACAAATTTTTCTACGGGGACAATAAAGTGTAACCATAACCTTATATTTTCACTGTTGGTTAATTTAAAAAAAACTAGAACTTAAAAACATGACAAAGCTTCATCTATATTATACTGAAACATGCTATAGTGTATTGACAACACATTTAACTGGAAATGTGGTTAGTTTGCCTATGGCCAAACATAATTGTCTGTGTCATTTCCCCCGTTTACATCATTAAACTGGGTCTAATCACAATGCTCTGTACTATAAGGATAGATTATCTACACTGTACTCCATGTGAAACCTACTGTAGTTTCTCATAGTATCGATAACCTCAAAAAAAGTAAACTACAAGGCCTCTGTAAAGGTGTGAATCTTATGTTTTCATTGTTGTTTTTCCAAATGCCACAGGCTACTGCCAAGTATTATGACCTGTCAAAACAGTGATAGCTTTCAAACTGACCAGCCGCTCTGAAGTACACGTCAAATCATATGAAGTCATTATCGCCACATGAGGTTTGGCAGAGTAGAGCTTACAGTTAACCAGGACGGACATTTAGCCAGCGCATTCAGCAAGCTGCCATCCCTGGGGTAAAAATATCTTATCAAAGTGCAGTCAAAAGGTGCGAGTCAGTCAAAATGACAGACAGAGCACAGCTAATCAAATTCCAGCAGCAGCAGCAGCAGCGGTCACATCAGGGCATCTCCAAAAACTCAATAAACCATGATATGTCAAATAGTGCACACTTTTGTTGAAATAAATCCCGTAGAAATATAGTATAATATATATAAAGTAGTTGAACTTAGAAGAGACTAATTAGACATGGGGAAAGCTAGACGTTCCATTGAAATGCTGCCAGCTTTGACTCTGCTGAATAATTGGCAAAAATAAAACAAATCCGAAGGCTACAGAATGTCAACAATAGCAGTTGGTGGTGATGTGTACACAGAGAAGTTTCTCATTGGTTTTAATGTATTCTTCCGCTGTGTATGTGACCAGCATAACACCTGGAGGACAAAACTGTGAAAAGGTGTGACAACAGACTGACTGCTGAGAGAATAATTTGCTCATTGTAAATCCATATTGCAGCTTATACTGAGCTAGCAAATGGCTCATACAAACTAGGGATGCACTGGTACTGATACTGGATACCGGTGCCGAGCCAGGCCCAGAAGCTGGATCGGTAAAAAAGGCTGATACAGGAGCCGATATCATTTTCATATACTTTATTCTATGAGCGGAAAAATAATGTGGGGAAATTACATTATATTACATTGTAGCTCCCAAATTACAAAGTTATACATTTAGAAAGTCTTCTGGGCTTAGTTATTTTAATTTATTTGATTATTTCTGATTTCACAAAGTTAGGAAATCTATTAGTATCTCTGGATAACAGGTAGTTTCTAGTTACTCTACCCATTTCTTGCTTTATATAGTGCTTTTCTGGACACTCAAAGCCCTTTACAGTTGAGTACATTATTCATTCACTCCACACTCCACAGTCAGACACTGGTGGTAAACTACCTCAATAGCCACAGCTGTCCTGGGGCAGTCTGATGTGGCCACGTCCTCAGCCATTCCAGCAATGTGGTTTATAGATTACACAGTTGACCTACCATATAAATAAATCAGACCAAACAAGAGCTGTATTCATCCTCCTCCATCTCTCTATAAAAAATAGAACCTGCCACTATTTCAGAGTATAAACAAACCTATGGGCTGCAGGATGGCTGCTGTGGTGTAAGAGATTAGCCGTGGTGGGATTGAATGTGTGGCCTGATCAAATGCTGAGGTGACTGCAGTGGGCTTTTGAACTGAAGCAGAAATCTTGGCGTGTCAGACGCGACAGAAATGCTCGGATGATTCCCTCATACTGCTCGCTCTGAATGGCTTAGCATCGGCCGTCCAATCGTCTCTCACCGGCTCGCATGTAAATTATTAAGCACCCCCATCTAGCATCTTTATCACTTTTCTCTGCACTTCCATTCAACCTTTCTGTCATATTTCTGCCATTTTGTCTTCATCTGAGAAGAACCACCCAGAGACGTTTACAGCCGGCAGTAGATTAATTTCTTTATGTCTTTATGTAGCAGTGTTTTTTAATATTACACAGATAAATCATGTAGATGTATATTTTTGGTCATACATCAGGTTCTATAAAGATTTTCTTTGTTTCATTAAGTGCCTCCCATTCACTTTCTTACCAAGTTAAGTGGGTCTGGACACTCTCTCCTGTTTGAAACCAGATAACATAATGAATCCTTCCTGACCAATAATAGCCGCTCTGGTGATCAATTTTGAGTCCTGATTGGCTGGGGTTTCCATTGATTCCACCTGTTCCGGTTGTCTGACTAGCACTGCATAGCTTAAACTCACTTTAACACCAAGAAAGTATTCACAACTTTCTAATGCTTTTCCTCTCCAAGAATGAATAATGAACAAATATTTGCAGTTCGCTAATTGTACCTTTGTGTTTTTGTTCAAGGTGGGCGGCGCCGGTCTGAGCCAGATGAGGCGGAGCTACTGAAAGTCAGTAAACGATTGGTCGAGGATGCCATCAATCGCGCGTTGCACCAGTATAAACAGGAAACACTTCAAAACGGGGGTGGACCTAATGCCACAGCGCCACAGCCCCCGGGGAACACTGAGGAGACAAAAACTGACACTACGGCTAACAACTACACCACCGATAACAGGAAGTGACATCACCAGACTAAATACAGAGATCAAAAGAGCAACATCAGCTGGTGACGAGGCAGAACGCCCTGGGCACAAAGCCTGAACCAGCTAACATGTCAGCCCACCACGCTGACTAACATGATCTAGCTATGGCCACATCACTATGGCTAATGTATGATGCTACCACTAAACCTAGCTTGAAACAGCGCTAGTAAACACGATGTAGCCCAAAATGCTAGGTCCAGACTAGCCACTAAACTCAGACATCTGACAGCCAGGATGTCTTCCCTCAGTCCCTGTGCAAGATTTGTGCACATCAACTAACAAAGCACTCCTAGATATAGACACCCACAAAGGGTTCACTGTGACCTGCCTCTCACAAACTGCCCTTTTTAGAATATGAGGAAGTGCGGCATCGACCACTTTAATCTCAAACTGTTAAAATGGACTTTCTATTTATGATACACTCGCATTTGTCTAAGGATGAATTGAAAAGACTTGGCAGATATAACAAGGACTCATCTGTGATTCCCTTGAGTCGGCCTATACGGCAGAATTCTGTTTATCAGACTTAGAATTGTTCCTGCTTTTTCTTTTTGTTTTGACATTCATATCTTTACTTACTGATCTAACTTAGAGATGCTTGAGCACTGCTTGTCTTCTGCAATGGGTGCAAAATGACAATCATCCAGATAATATCTCTATATAAATATATACTATTCTCACAACAGTCAAGGAGGCGGAAGACACTAAATTACCATGTTATACTGAGCTATTTTTTCAAAACACTACAAGCTGCCAAGATTTAGCAGTTCAAGTCCATGCCAAATCCTAGTCTTTTCTATAGGACAAAAGCATGCTTCTGAACTATGGATAAACAAAATGAATTTGAAATGCCACAGAAACCACGGCTTGTAGTTCAGAAGTGTAGGGAAAGCCAAGCACACAGCGGACATTCTTAATTCATAGAAAGCCAGAGCCATAGAGATGAGCAGAGTTATGACAACTCCATTGGCGACAATGAGCCAATATTTAAACGGCACTTTCTTGAACTCATTTGTTCCAGAAGTACTAAGGTGAAACTATTTTGGAGCTGATCTCTGTTGGTGCAGCTCTCTTATCTCTATGGCTCTGGGAAAAGCTAATGTTGCGGAGGTTAACTCAAGAAGATCGCCTCCAGCTATTCATTTTACAGGGTCTTCCATCTGGTCTGTCTTTTTGATTAGATATCTGGCCTCTGCATGCTGCCAGAGTGACCCCACCACTTAAAACTCCACTGAGAGACAAAGACGACGATGCAGCTTTGGTTTGAGATATAGTTTACACTTATTAAAAATAGTTTCATGTTTTAAAGCTTATTTATTTTTCTGGAAACAGATTTTACTAATATCACATGTGTGTTTCAGTAGAAAAAAAAGCACAAACTAGTTCTGGGTTTTGTAACTGTCTTTTTTATTTCAGTTTTTGTCAGAGCAGGTAATTCTAGATGCTGTTGAATCTGTTCAAAGTGGCCTTCACTCTGTCACTAAAAACAGATCATTTTGTTGTTTTTCCAAAAAGTGCTTAAGCTGAAGACATGTAAGTAATGTCTAATTTAGATTCATAGAAACTGATTGTGTGTAAAAGCTACAGTCTGGAGTGGTGTAATGCTTAACATAAAATTGTGTGAGATTTGCCAGTCTCTTAAAGGGGCCCTATTGTGCTAATTAGACTTTTCTGAGCTTAGCCGAGGTTGTATTTTTATTTTATTCACTATGCTGAGGGGCTGACACTCTCGCTTTTGTATTTGTAAACATTAAAAAAAGAGTACCTGGAAATGAAACAGACTATAATGCATTTTCTATGGGGAAATTATCAAGGTTTTATTTAACAAGTACTTGCTGAGATGTAGATGACCACAAATGTTTGCTAAAAGCTACATCAAATAAAACTCTGTACCTTCACATATGTTTTCCAACCAGGCGACATTTTTTTGCATGTATCTGATATTTTGACAAATCCAGGTTATTTATTCTTATTTGCGATATTTAGTGGCTAACGCTATTTTCTCATTTTAGTCTGTTTCATTTCTGGGTTCACATTCTAGAGTGTTTACAAATACAAAAATGGTCTATACATTGATAACCGCGATCCTAACGGCTGTATGTGTGGCAGCTTGGAGTGGAGCATGTTCTTATTTATCATTGCTTTTGCTATAAGTTATGTGAAGGAAAAAGCTTGTATGAAAATGCATAATATGACCCCTTTAAAAATGTTGGCTTCAGAGTGAGTTGGCAAATGTAAGAATTGACTCCACCGTAACACAGAGTTGACATATGTGCTGAAACTGTGCACAGATTTTCACCCATATGAGATGCGAGATAGAAAATGCACTTGTAGAATCCACTTGTTAATTCAAAGCTAACAATTCTGTCTTAAGGTGGACTGTGATATTTTTATCTTTTTTTTATTATTATTATTGTCACCGGATCCTTAATCTCCTCAACTCCCCTTTAATACACAAGTTTGTCCTGTTGGCCTGTGTGAGTGTGTGTCTTCACTTGTGTGATGTGTGTTCAGCGGTTCCATGAAGAATTATCCCATGACTCGGACACACTGTGTGTGTGTGTGTGTGTGTGTGTGTAAACAAGTGTGTCTTTTACATGTTTGTCTTTCCATCGGCCCAAGTGTATCTCTGACGGCGTGGGTGTGCTGTTTGTACTGTGCTATATCTTGTTCTGCCATATTTGAACAATAAAACCGGATATGAGATTCCAAGCCAATATCCTTATCTGCCTCCTGTAGTTTGTGTCTATGGAGATGGACTTTGCATATGCCACAGATCATCAACACTTATTGTGGGATTTAATTCTGCCTTGAATGTATGAGATCTATAAACGTGCACTAATTGCAGATGTGATTAGATCGTATGTCCACCGTCCTCTTGGTGCTGTGAATCAACCATAGATCATTTACTACACAATACAAAGATTTAAACTCACATTAAAATGGCAGTACTAAAGATAAAGATTGTATGCAACTGGAGCGATGCCATCATTTCAAGAAATCAAGAAATATTGCACATCCATGTCCAGTCCGTAGTAGTAGTTAGTATTTTTCTTCAGGATTTTCTTTGTTAAATATGCTGTTGAGGGGTTTGTAAAAGAATGGTGAAAGTCAGGCTCCTACTTGTGCGTTAAGTATTCTTCAGGGAGCTTAAACTGGACACAGATGCCCTCTGAAGATTTGGGACTATAGAGTGTCCTTACAGAGTAGTGCACATGGTTTTGTTTGCTACATTGATCACTTCAGACAAGAGCAGTTAAACTATAATTGGACGTTTAAGAGTATATAAAAGCACATTTGACTTGCACATTTTGATGCCATTGGTGCATGGAACATTGAATCAAATGAAGATGATTGAGGTGATTAATTGAGTAATCTGATGATAAAAGAAATATAACAGGTAAGGGACAGTTTGGTTTTGTAAGAGTTCATATTTGTGTATTGATTATATAACTATTAATATATGTGAATGTATAGTTCAAACTCTATATAATGTACATACACCAGAATCATAATTCAGACTTGTCATGGATGTCAAAAGCCCTCCAAATCACACTGTAGGCTTTAAAACCATTAAATATGCAAATGTCACAAGTAGTTCCCCCACACTCACTGAGCCCAGCCTCCTCCGCAGGTGATTCCACTTAATTCTCCTCGTGCCACCTCTGTCACGACTGTGTGGGGCTGCTTTATTGGCACTCTTGTTATCTGCCATTTCAATCTTTAATCAGCTGGTATTTCTTATCCGACTGGACTTTGGTGACTCACTGCAGCCCTCTCAAAGTCCCAGTGCACTAAAGTGATTTATCTTTGGCGGATTAAGACGTCTTAAGGCTCCCTGGGTACATTGACATTTTCTATTCAAGTCTTTGGTCTTTGATTGGTCTTTAACCCCATATTAGCTCCACCCACCTTAATTAAGAGCTATCCCTGATGTTCCAATAATAAATCCTATCATCAAGGGATCTTCTTTCAGTGAGATGCTAACTGGCTAACCACTTTGCTATATATTATTTTTGTGTGTACGTAAGTGCGATCACCAGCCTATTAAATGGTCTTCAGGGATTCATTTGGATTTACACGGGGCACTAAAATAACTACTACAGATACAGATTGCATGTTGCACAATAAACAGTTGAATAAAGAATGACAAATCGCTTATACAGTAGTATATGCTAGTTCATTTACAATGAAATAGAGTGTATTTCATTAAATATATATTCAATAATACAGAGATAAAATTATAATACACTGTAAAAGTACAGTTTCCTGTCAGTTTGTATGGATTTTATATGTATGTCCATACATGGTAATATTGGAATGTTGACATTGAACAGTAGAACATCGCAGTTCTAGAACATTGACAGTCTGTCTAGCCCAGAAAGTCCATGTTCTAAGTCATTTGTTGTTGAACCTGAAACAGAGAAGCTACACTTTCAACTCAAGAGAGAACCTCACCCAGTTTACCCCCATCATCATCGTATCGAGTAGGAAATGGAGATCTACAAGAACGATATCACTCTGGTACTGATCCAACATAACATTTAGAACATTTCAAATGACTGCAACAGTGTTTTAGGGATCGGATATCTAAAATAATTGACCATATCAATAATAACCTTGATCAGTTCTCTGTTTATTATATCGGCGAAAACAGCGTGTCGCCGATATTATGGAATCACGTCGGTGTTCGCGTCCGCAGATCCTAGCTGTGAACGCGATAACTCAAAAACGAATTGCCGGATCTGAAGTCGTGATTCCATAATATTGTCGTTTCGCCGATATACATATACATGAGGAAAATAACAAATACAATGTGTAGGGGGTATGTTTTTGGACTAAATTGAACCAAATATGACCAGGGTGCCACACATGCAACTGCAATCGATGCAATCATTACAGAAATATTGCACAATCCATGTCCAGTCAAATGTATAAAGTTATACAGTTATTATTAAGTTAAATTGCTGTTAAGGGGTTTGCTCCTACAATGCCCTATGAAGATTGGGGACTGAGTGGTGCACATGGTTTTGTTTGCTAAATTGATCAACACAAATTTAACAACACAAGAGCTCAACCAAGGCTTCAGGCAAGAGCACTTAAACTATAATTGGACATTTGATCAATGATGATAGCTTATCTCTTTCTCTTGTGCATTTTTGGCTTTTATCACCCTTACCTAACTATTCCAGGACACAGTGATGTCATGCTAATTACATGTATTTATGAGAAGCTAGTCTATTTCCAGTTGCTTGAAAGTGTAGATTCTGAACAGGATAGTTGACATGGGAGAATGAATGCGTTATAAAACAAGGTCATTGGGCTGTTGTCAAGCCATCATCGTTTAGTCATGTTCTGGCCACCTGCACATGACATTGCACGGACCGCCCAATGATTAATGACCACCAGAGGCTGTCAAACAACACATTTATATCTCATACAAGCAGGATCTTTGCAATAGTCTTGTACTATGGTTGGAGAGGATTGTTTTGTTTTTAACAGTCGGTGCATACATTTAGACAATAGCATCATTTCACACCTGTTTCATGTTCTGTAGTCATATGCTCTACCTGCTGCATGCTGAATTTCAAAATGTCCAGTTATAAATTCATATTAACCCAGCTTTAGTTTAGATTTATCCATATATTATCTATGGCAGACAAAACAGAGGCTTACACATTCTCACATCAATAACCAATGTTTATAGTGATAATCTGCTCCTGGAAATATTATTAAATTTGTCCTTGAGCAAATATTAAGTGGACATTTGCGAAGACAGGCCAATAAGGGTCTTGGAAAACTGATGAGTCCATCATTCACGCTGGCTCTCATCATAAATATGCTAATGGTCTGATGTGTAGTCATGATTTCAATATTTCATTAGTCACATGAGAAGGTCATTTGGATCGAAGCAGCCAATGAATTTAATGGTTAAGGGTTAGGGTTAAAAGAATGTAGTTTTAGGGAATTTTCCAAATTTGGCACAAACATCCAGACAAATCAAAAAAGTCAAATAGACCCTTCCCATGTTTGTCATGGTTTGGGGGCGAGGCCTCTTAATTGCTCGTTAACAATATTAAA
>JAVQKC010090717.1:0-12908 GCA_036025475.1 Philypnodon macrostomus
TGATAAACTTGGGAATTCATTTTTCCATTGATGACAGCAATCCGTCCAGGCCCTGAGGCAGCAAAGCCGCCCCAAACCATGATGCCCCCTCCACCATATTTCACAGTTAAACCATGATGTCCCTCCACCATATTTCACAGTGAAACCATGATGCCCCCTCCACCATATTTCACAGTTAAACCATGATGCCCCCTCCACCATATTTCACAGTTAAACCATGATGTCCCTCCATATTTCACAGGTGGGATGAGGTTTTGATGTTGGTGTGCTGTGCCTTTTTTTCTCCACACATAGCGTTGTGTGTTCCTTCCAAACAACGCAATTTTGGTTTCATTGGTCCACAGAATATTTTGCCAGTAGTGCTGTGGAACATCAAACGTGCAGCAATGTTTTTTGGACAGCTGTGGCTTCCTCTGTGGTGTCCTCCATGTACTCCATTCGTGTTTAATGTTTTACTTATTGTAGATTTGTCAACAAAAATGTCAGCATGTGCCAGAGATTTCTGTAAGTCTTTAGCTGACACTCTAGGATTCATCTTCACCTGAGCTCTTGCAGTCATCTTTAGCAACAATGCTGAATTTTCTCCATTTGTAGACAGTCAGTTCTACTGTGGACACATGGACATCAAGGCTTTTAGAGATACTTTTGGAACCCTTTCCAGCTTCATGCAAGTCAACAATTCTTGATCGTAGGTCTTCTGAGAGCCCTTTTGTGTGAGGCATGGTTCACAATCGGGCAATACTTTTTAAGAACAGCAATCTCAAAACTGGTGTGTGTGTTTTTTTTATAGGGCAGGGCAACTTTAACCAACCCATCCAATCACATCATATTGATTGGACTCCAGGCTGGCTGACTCTTTGCTCCAGGTTTGCTTACTCCTGGCTCTATTTTAACCAGTAGCCTAGGGGTTATACATATCCTATCATATTATAACATATTTGTGCACGGTATTAGTTTAAGCAGACTGTGTTTGTGTTTTGTTGTGACTTAAATGAAGATCAGAAAAAAATTATGAGGGTTCACATACTTTTTCATGCAACTGTATGTACCTGTGTGTAAAGTTTGAACCTGATTTGGCCATTTGTTTTTGAGCTATCGAATTCACACGCAGGATCTGCGGTGCGGACCAACGTGATTCCATAATATTGCCGTTTCGCCGATATGAGTTTTCTCCGCCTGAGGTCCATAGTTGCTGGGGTAAGCTCCACAAATTCCCTTATATTGAGTGAAACGCATAAAATGTTCATGGTTGACAAGACTTTTTTCATTTTTTCTTTCGCTTTTATAACCCTGACATTGAACTTAGGTCAGCCTGATAACATTGTGATATGTGAAAGGCAGCCCATTATGCCTTGGGACTGCTGTGGCCTGTAGATAAATATACAAGTCACCTCCATACGCTATAGTGGCACTGGCAGACATTTACTGCTTTCAAAGTCTGTGTATATGCCTTTTTCTATGGATGAAATCGCATTTTCATTCAACCTCAACGATGCGGCGATAACAGCATTTTCACAGTGTAATCTCAAGACATAATAAAACATTATATTGCCTTTTGCAAATAGTTTTTGAATGCCTGCTTTGTAAGGCAGGAAGCATCAGAGGTAGATGATTTCAGATGATGGCTGGCTGAATAAATGGCAATATTTACCTTCACTTTATGGCAATGCATTAAATCTTATGTGGCTAAATAAACGGGCTACAGCTCTTAGTACAATACCAGGTAGGATCATAATGAGAGTGGTTAAAAGTCAATGATCTGGTTACAATTAGGTGTAATAAAACAGAGTTGCGGATTAGTTAGCAAAGGTTAGGACTTGGATGAGAAATTGCTGTACAATGAATGTCGGTGGTAATGAGTGGTGACCAGATTAAAGCTTAATTTAGTCCTCACTTTAGTCCCGGTGTTGCTCAGGTTAAATCCTGGTTAAGTTCTTTTTTAATTCTGGTTATCTGTTGAGTTCCGGTTTATTCCTGGTTGCACTGGTTTAGTTCAGTTTTAGCCTTGATTGAGTCATGGTTTAGCCTTGCCATGATTTAGCCCTTGTTTAGCCATGTTTATTTTTTCTGTTGGAGTCCTGTTTTTTTGTTTTGCCCTGGTTTAGTTATTGGTTTAGCCCTTGGGGGTCTTGGTTTAGTTCTGCTTTAGTTGCCCATTAAGTCTTGGTTTTGTTCTGGATTAGTCTTGGTTGTCTTTTGAGTCCTGGTTGAGCCCTATTGTAGATTTGCTTTAGTCCTGGGGCAGTCTCGATTTAGTCTCTGTTTAATCCTTGTTGAGTGCTAGTTTAGTTACATTTGACTGTTCTGGCAAAGTCTCTACTAATAGGTTAAGTCAATCAAACTATCGATTTATTCTATGTAATAAACTTGGAGTGGGCAATATGGTAAAAATATATTTCAGTTTCAGTTGACCTTAAGAAGACTACTGCTTCATGAACCCTTTTTAACAAATTTAATGTACATCTAATCCAATGGTCATCATAAACATTGGATAATACCATTTATTTTCCTTATGATATGAACACTCTGGAGAGCAGAGCATTAATTAATGTACTGTATCTCGAGTCAATGATCTTCCCAGATTAGCAGATCTTCACATCTTCATATTGCCCACCCCTATAATAAATATAAACCAAATATTATTGATCATATCCATATCACAATGTTCAACATAGTTATTTTTTTCTTTCTTCTAATATCATGCAGCCCCAGTTTAAGCAGCATTTGGAGTACACATTTACTCCTCCACGGTGGTGTTTGTGGTAATTACAGATAGATTATTGCACATTAGCCTGCTGTCATCTTGATAAATGTAAATGTGTGTATGGCCATGCCTTATGTTCAACATTAAATTACTGTAAACAACCGTCATGAACAAGCCTTGGATCATTAAACAAGAGCCTCTTCTGGAGCAGCATCAGCAGAAAGTTACAGACTGTTGGGCAGAAGGAGAATTTAGCAACAAATAATTTGCTAATCCCCAAGTTTTTACTCCTAGAACTTCTTCACTTACACAGTCACGCAGTCATAGTCCTTGTAACCAGCATTGACGTAGATGCCAGTTTGCTAAAATAAAGACTTAGCCTTTTTTCCATGTTAAGTGGATATTTATGTTAAAGGTATTATTAAGGTATTAGTTAAAGCTGCATTACCCGATTTTGTAAAACTGTGCAGTTTTTTAGTTTGATTGATGGATTCCCCTCCTCTGCTTCTAACGTTCTTCCCTAACCCCTCCCACTGTCTCACAAATAAAGCACACACTGCCCAGTTGCGGATTAAGCGATTTGGGGGCTCAAGGCGAACATGAGCAGAGCGCCATCTGTATTTGGTGGTTTTTAGGTCCTAACTGAAAATTCTTGGTTTGTCAGTCCACAGCAACCACATGGGTTAACCATGCAGAGAAAAGGGAAAAATTGGTAAGGCATATTGGCTTTGAAATGCTTTTTTTACCAAGACAAATTTATTTTAGGCTTCATTTGGGGGCTCTGGAAGCTTGGGGCTCTAAATAGCTGCCTACTTTTGCCTAATGGTGGCGTTGCCTCTGACACTGCCTCATGTGTTCACAACCAGGGAGTGAGAGAATAATGAATACCGGTCTGGAGTTGTTTTTTTTAATACTTCGAACTAACAAATAAAAATAGCCGTGAATAAAGTAATGTTTTAATTTGATAAAACATCATATCCTTCACGTCTAGTTCTGGATAGAGAATGGATGTATCAACCAATCAAGCGCGCTCCTGTCCTGTGGAAGGGTGGGGTTAGTTTAACAGTTGTGTCCTTTGATCTAAAACAAAAACCCTTAAAACCCACAGAGGGTCATAATTATTTCTAGAGATTTTTTTTCTCAGATGACTGATGTTATGCTGTACTATTGACTGAGAAACATTTTTGCTCAATTCCAAGGGGGAAAAAAATCAGGTGCAGCTGTAAGAAGGTTCTGGATCAAACATAATGAGTCAGTGACCAAGATATATCCCCTCTATGTCTATGTAAAGCTATTTTAAGTTTAGCAGATTCTTATTATATAATTCTTATTATATTTCATTTAGTCAGAGAGGCGCATGGCCAGTCTGATAGACCCGTCAGGTCTCAGGTCTGTCAGACCTGGGAATAGCAGCTGATAAAGGCACGTCCCAGCGGTCATGTGAAGCTTCTGAAGAAGACGGTAGTACAGGCGAAACATGTCAAGGTAAAAACATCATCCACTACTGCCCATGTAGGCGGTTGTGGAGAAGATAATAATATGGTGCAGGGTTCTTGAGGAGTTTCACAAATTGGCAAACTTAATTATGACTCACTCCACCATTGTCTCAGCAGCAGCTGCTTTTTTGAAGGATATTCACAGAGCAGTTTGGTTACTAGCAGGAATCTCGGACAGTGCATCAGACTATTACATTCACAGTTTACCCAAAGCATCCTGGGTACAATACAGTCTTTGTCTTTTGAGCAGAATAAACTATGGTGGAGCCCATTAAACCATGTCATGACAGTGTGTGTATACTATAAAGGGAGTCTGCATGTCCTCCCTGTGCTACTGTGAACTCTCTTGGCTACCTACAACCTCCAATCCTTGGAGAGTATATTGACGCATATGAAATGTGTTTTTATGTCAATGGTAACTGCATTAAATATAAAAATGAGAGCTGCTCGAGCGAGTAAAAACACATTTTAAACCAAATGTTAATTCCATAATTGTGTGTCAAACCAAGGTCAACTAATGTTTTATATCTTTTGTTTTGCATTAAAGACCCATTAATGATATATCCTGAAGCCATGTGAGCATTAGAGGAATAAAATAGCTCATAATTACATAATTAGCATGGGGCAGATTGACACAGACAGGAGCAGGAGCATTAAAATCAATGGATATTTTTCCCCCTTCATGTCTGTACATCTACACAGTTGAAGTAAGCCGGAAGGTGTATGGAGCTGCCCTGTTGTTGGTAAAGATTGGAGCAGTTGGCTGTAGATTGCTGATTGTTGTGGTGTGGTTTGTGGTTAGAAGGCGACTACTGTGCGACTGATTGGGTTCATTTTGAGGTATTACAAATGACTGGCTATAGCACAAGGAAGTACTTCAAGCCAGAACTAAAAACAAAGAAGAAAAGAAAAGAAGTAATTGGTCAGAAAAATAGGGAATTTGCTTGATCTAACTAAAAGGCCAGACCACCATGAATCCAAATATGCATTGAAATATATTTGGTCCTGAAATGATGAGATGCCCTTCTCAAAGAAATAAATAAATATATATATAGGCTTGTTCCATCTGATGAACAGGCACAACAAAATCTGCACTGGTCAATCTGCAAAGAAATGAGAAATGGTATGAGCATATCCCCGAAACTGTCATCAACATCAATGACGTGACCATCATGTGGGACATGGCAGTACACACTGACCGGACCATTTCTGCAAATCGTCCTGGTTTGTCTTTCTTCTCAGTAAGGAAGAACAAACGATGCATGTTGATGAGGTTCTTAGTACCAGATGTATCAGACATCATGGTGAAAGAAGTCAAGAAGATCAGCAAGTACAAAGATCTGGAGATTGAGATAAGCAGAATATGGAGCACTAAAGCTAGGACTGTGCCAGCGGTCGAAGGAGCTCTCGGTACCATCAAAAAATGACAGAAAAAGAGAACTCCCAGGCCATCACAATGCCCGAGAGGTGCAGAAAATCGCCCTCATGGGGACTGCACACATACTGAGAAAAGTACTGGGTCAAAACTCTGGTAGAGAAACAGATAACCCGAAAGCCACAGGAAGAAAGAGCCAAGATTCATATAAATAAACAAAAATAAATAATGACCATATTTGTAGATGTTTTGTCTCCCATGCAAGTAACTTTGCGAGAAAATTCACCCCTACCAGTGATATCTAGTGGTAATTTTTATGTTAATGAGTTGTCTAATGTATTATTAATATTAAAACATGTATTCTGTGTTTCACAAATTATCCCATGAGCAATTGCATAAGCAGAAATCGTAAACTTAAAAATGAGTCAAACTCAGCCCAATTAAGATGGAAGTCCAACACTAAACAAGATGGTTGTCAGTTTTTCTTTTTCTTGATGTCAAAGTGCTCCTTGGTTTGAACAAGTTTGAGAAACATTTACACTGCCCTTTGGCCCACAGAGGCTCCAGTCATGTGCATCTCCTAACAGTTAAGGGAAAGAACAACAAATGCATAAATATTTTATCAAAGACTTTTAGAAATGACCCGAAAAATTGCCACCCATCGCCTCCTCACTTGTTGGATGAATCTATAGGGCCACTGAAACATCACATATTTTTCGGCCCCATCCAGCGTCAGCATTAATGTCTTTTCCTATGGAGACAGCATATTTGTGAGAGTATTTTTAGAAAACCGCATTTATTTTCTCTACAATTCGCTCCGGCTGCAGTGTTTGGAGAGTTTGCAGTTGCAGTTGGAGGAGGCTTATGGAAAGGGCAGGAGGAAGACGAAATCTATTGAGACAAAGTGAGACAGTGAGACTGACTGACGCCAGCCCGCGCATGAGGAAAAACCCTGGTCCTGTGGGAATGAGGCCTGACAGCCGCTGCACCACCGTGTCTGCACCAATCTGCGTTTCAAGGCTGCCGACTTCAAGACAAACCCACTCAACTGAAACAGAGAGACGGCACACAATATAGGTTTTTGGCCCGTGGTTTGTGAAAATGGCTACATTATGAATTGTGCCGACTGTACAGGGAGCATTAAAGGTGTAGTCTGTAAGTTCAATAGAATAGTTATTGACTTATCTCACCCTGTTTCTATGATGTAAAGTCTGTACTCTGTAGAGGCTAGGGGAGGGTCTAAACTTGACTACAACTGCCCCCCGCTGGTTCCGGATGTCAAATTCCCATAAAGTCGATGAAGGCTTATCAGCTATGTGGAAACTCATAGTATTATTATTTATTCATTCATAATATGAAAACTGAAATACATTAAAAGCTTTGCCTGTTTACAAGTTTCAGAAACGGTTTTGGATTAAAAAATAATTACATTCTGATCGTTCGTTACCCCATAGCTGGTTAGCCTCCATCAATCTTTTAAATTCAGTCTATGGGGAAAATGAATTGGAAATTTCCTTCCGGAACCAGAGGTGTGGCACTGTCACACGCCATTGGTAATTATGGCATATTTACCATTGTAATTTCATGCAATGTATTTAGCATGGTAACAAAATATAATAACCTAATAATTATGGGTTACAAATGGCTAAGGATTGGGATTAGTGTTGGTAAATACTTGGAAATTAACCTCTATTTAATAGGGTCATGGATGCAACTTTAGCCTTAGGCGGGATACACTCTGGACAGTTGGGCACAGGGCTGAAACAGAGACATTTATTCTCCCATTGATTTGGAGGCCATTAGAGTCATCAGTTGTTCCAGCACATGCTTTGTTTTTGGACGGTGGGAGGAAGCAGAAGAGAAACAGGGAGGACATGCAGACTCCATTCTAAAAGATCGTGGGTCAGGTCGTGACTCAAATCCTCGCTGGCTGACAGACAGACGGAGAGACCTTTCTTTGCACCACATGTATTTGGCCCACATGCATTTGGCCCACATGTATTTGGCCCACATGTATTTGGCCCCATCATCCAACAAGAACTGACCTGCTCCTTCTGTGGTTCTGTGTGTATATAGCTCTTTTCCGATTCTTTACAAAGATGTTAGTCTGCTCTCCCGATTATTCAATTTCAAGGACGGAGTTTACCAACGTATAGTTAACCGATCAGTAACACTAGACACAACGCTAAAAAAAACAGTCATGCATGAACACAGCCTGTTGTTAACAAGGAAGTCACGTTTGTAGACTGTGTATATGACACGGCTATCAAAACACATGTTGCTGCGGCTCGAATCGGCTCCTGATTGGTCCGTCCACAAAATCGCTGAGAAATGAAAAAATCGCCATCTGATGAGCCAGGTCAGAGTTGTTTAATTTCATACTAAATCACAAATTATAGACCACTTGTATACCGACAAATTGACAGATTATTGTGATATATGTAGCCTGAACTAGTCAAAGTCACACAAACATTTTTGCATTGAAACGTCAAGCTATGCTGTCTGACTGATACATTTTTTAATACATTTGGGGAGAAACAGTAGTGTTTTGTTTGCTCTTCAGTTCATGCAATGATAAACAGACCAGAACAAAGGAATCAACCCCAGAGTGCTTCTGTGGTCTACGATTCAAGGATAAGATTTTACTGTGATGTCACTACCATACAATACATACGGGATGATGTAAAGGTTAACATTGAAGGTAAAAGCTGATATTTTTTGCTGGTAAACAAAGAGGATATAGTGTGTGAGTGGCTCAGTGTGAGTGGAGTGGACCATCTGGCTGTGGTGCAGTCTTCACGCCAGTTTACATCAGTGTCAACATACACTCTGTTTACTTCATCCACACAGCGGAAACCCACGTCCTTTTAATTACTGTCTCTGATGTGAAACTGAAACAACTATTAGGACAGCTTAGAGATCCCAGTAGTTCTTAAACTGTGGTAGGGGTAATGCTGCTGGTACTCGGGTCGCAGCTCCGTTCTTTTGATGTATATGAGGGCGAAGGCTGTCGGACTGGGTTTTAGACGATTGAGCATCTTTGGGCACCGAGCGCTCTGATTGGCCTTTTGTCACAGTGATCCGGGCTACTGTATATTTAATGTACATAGGCAAATTACAGAGGTCAAATAAAAAATGACTCTATGGCGCCCCCATGTTTATGACCCCTATGGGACCCTGGACACACTTACATTGTACCCAACATATATTATTTTGGCCCCACTCTACAACAAACCGGAAGTCGGCCATTTTGAATTGAATTTGGGAGGTCAGGTGTCTTTGACAGCCTCTAACTTGCATATGCTTTGCCCGATTAGGCTCACCAATGTGATTCTATAATATCGTCGTTTCACCAATATAATTATGCCAATATAATTATGCCGATATACACTTTGCTGTCAGGGACGACAGCACATGCCTAGTTATTTTTATTATCTCCAAACACACATTTAGTAATATTTCTGCTGTCTCAGATGTATTTTATTTGTTTTTGTTTTTACTTTATTTATTCTGTTGCACTACCTATCAACTCAAAGGTTAAAAAAAGTGGTCTGAATGTAGCTTGTTGCTATCAATCCAGGAAAAGCTAACTAGTAGTAACCACTACAAAATCCTTCTTTTTTTAGATTAGGAGTAGAGAGCAGTATTCAGTTATTTTGAATATAATATTAAAGGCTAGGATATTGTTTTTTCTAAATGTTAAAATATTACATTCACAAGAAAAATCTATAACTTTGTGCATTCAACTCACATGGACTATTTTAGATTGATACAATTTAAGTGAATATCATCCTATTACTTATGGGTCTGAGGAGGGGTGCACCTTGAATAATGGACAGTAATCACTTATGACGTATATATATATGCTGACAGACAACATGCACTCTCACATATATACACAAAGAATGGAATGGGGGCAGAAAGTACCCACATAACACACAGTAACACAATGGATAAATGCAAACGTCATCAAATAAACTCCTTGCTGCCACTGTTAGACATCTCTTCAATTTCAAGATTTTTTTTTTTAAATCCTGGACTTTTTTTTAATTGTCCAGTTCTTTTTATCAAGCTAAACTACAAGGCAAAAAGCAGAAAAGATAATGATAATCAAAGCTAATCAGATCTTATGTTTGTACAATTGCAGCATCGAGCCAATAGTGGAAGACAGAGAGGAGAGGGTGGAGGAGTTTGGTTGGAGACAATTACACTTGCCCTAGGAGGCAACCTGACCACGTTGCCATGGAAACTCAAGTACAGCACAAAGTACAAGGAAAATCAATTCTGACTGAGCTTATCTCTCCTTCACTGTGGCTGAGTCTCATTTCACCAGGGCTACACACGCACTCACTCACATCACATCTGCATTTATGACTACACCTCAACAACTGGATTTTAGATCTTTCATTTTCCCTAAATACCACTAATACACAGAAACTAAACCCTACAATTTAGTCCAAATAAGGAGCAATGTTCAGACTAGGGCAGGGAATCACAGGGTTCCTCACAATTTGATATGATACTGACAATATCTCAATAATTGATATATTGAACATACTAAATTACGGTTAAATGAATGGATCTTTTTTCATGAAATATAGTTAAATTAATCATTAGAACGGTGAACACTTTGACTGTATCTCACAAGTCTACTTTCTCAAAATAAGAAACAAATATAACTACTACCAGATTTTAAATTTTGTATAATACCAATATTGGGAAGTAGTTCAGACATAGGATTATCTAGAATTATAGTAATTAACATCAACTAGTGGATACACCTTTGAAAATATTTGTCAAATTATCCAACATTTTAACTAAGCTGGCTCCAATAACTGGCCAAGTACACACTGTAACAACATAAAAATAAAATGCCACTTAATTTTTTGGGCAATGATTTCCCAGATTTATAAAATGGGTTAACTGACAAATTGTCCATTTTATTTAATGAAGAGGTACAAGGCTCTAGGCTTTGGGCTAACTACATTTTAATTCTAGACTAACTTAAGCTCAATTATGAGCCTTTGCATTTAACCATAACCTTGTATTTGGCAGCATTAGACAAACGGTCTTGTATGTGTGTGTTGCATGCCTCATCTCTCTCCTGCCTCCGTGCCTGCTCACAGGGGCCGCAGCAGCTGGGTGCAGGTGATAAGCATGTGCCGCGCTCTGATTGGCCGGGTGCGGGTGATAAGTGAGCGGCGCACTGTGATTGGCCGCCTCCACTCCTCCGCTGATGCGAAGATTGCAGGCTGCGTTTGTCAAAGACCACTGTGTTTGGAGCTGGGGTGACGTCACGTGAGTTAATGACAGGGGGACAGGACCCTCTTAAACCCTCTTAAAGAACACACCAACGCCATGGTTTACAAGGCTCTGATATTGGCACACACTTGGACAACACACATTTCACCAACTAATGCTTTGTAGACATACTAATACTATTACTAAATTATTTTGAATTTAGCTTAGCAGAGGTGGTAGTAATGACATACATTTTACATACAAGTTACTTTTAAATTGTACTTTTAAGAGTAGCTTTACTGCACCATTTATTTAAAAATTCTTAATTTGAAGTAACAATAACAGTACTCTTACTTGAGTAAAAAAGAGTACTTGTACCGATTACTACAGCATAATGTAGTGAAAATGTGGGATATGCAAAATTTGTTTCATGTGTCTTCATTTGTTACAATGGCTTGTTTAAGAAAAATTGTTTGCTCTTTTTATCTGCCTGATTGCAACAACTAAAAATAACTTTAAAATATTATTCAGTATTTATTTTAGATTTTTTTTCATGAGTAACATTATTTTTTACTTAAGTAAAATGATTTTACCCACCTCTGACTTTTAGTGTGTGCTTTTATGTGCTTAGATTAGAATGGCAAGTATAGTGGCCATAACCTTATCCCACAAAAGAGCTCTGAAAGGGTAGTTTGGCATCACCAGCTATCAATGTATGTACCTATGTGTTATATGCACAAAAACATCTATATACTAAAAATAGCCCTTTGAACTACGGCTGAATATGAGAAAAACATTTGATATTCAATAACCATCAACTATCAATATTTCTGCAATATTTTCATGCGCCTGTACAAAGTTAGGTGTGTCTGTGAGTTTGTTTTTTAGCTCTGAAGACAACAGAAGAGGAGCAAAGGTGGACCTACAGCAGAAATACTGATGCTCCATAATGTACATCATCAAGAAGATAGACAGTCACATGGTCATACCTATAGAGAGAGTCTAACTGTCAACTCCATCAGCATATAGTCAAGAGCACTCTAATTGTCCAATTTTTGGACCATAGACTTAAAGAGGCTACATTAAATAGGGCTGCACAATTTATTGCAAAATAGTTCACAATATCTAATTTGTTTAATATGACACAGATTTACATTGTTTAAACCATTTCTCCTATTAGAGCCTTGAATTCAAATTTGGACGTTTTAATGTTTGAGGTAATATTAACTTTTTAGGCTTTTAGGAACTATGTTTGCTTAGTTGAACTAGTTGTTTTATTCAGGTGTGTGTGTGTGTGCTCGCACGTGGACAGGTCTAATCAGTCTTACAGTCTCACAGCAGGAGTCCAGCACCTCGGTTCATGTGAAAGTTTAAAGAAGCTCAGTGTGATTGTATGTAGTCTTCAGATTGACCCTCTGGGAATCTGACCACACTGAAATCCTAATTGGACTATAGGCAAAAATAAGAAATCCTTATTAGGTCAAAGCCAGAGATTGGAGTGGTTAAGTGCCTTTTCTACACTAATCAGACACTTTTAAGATGGGATCAGACACTGCTGCATTATGGGGATGTGACTCAGACCCCCCAGTAGACTTTAGCTGGCAGCATCAGCATATGGAGGGATGCTATGGAGGGGCCACCTGTCACAAATGATTTAGGACACTTTATATACACTATTTAATTACATGATCCGTCTGTAATTAGCTTATAATGTGTATAACTAATCTGTGTCTTCGACTAAAGCCAAGTGAGTTTTGGCCCATCTCCAGTCCTTTCTGTACCCACCACGGGCCCATAGTCACAGCCCACCTCCAACTGGGCACCATTCAAGTTATTTGGAAAGGAACTTGAGGGATAGTAGATAATACATATAAAAGAAGTATCAGAATTGTGTATGTGGCACATTCCTAAAATCATCACTCAAATCCACAAAATGCCGCAGCGGTGGTGCAGTGGGTAGATGCTCGCCCTTCAACCGGAGGGTCGGTGGTTCGAGTCCCCACCCGTGCACACGCTGTCAGGCCCTCCCGTGGACCCACTACCCGCGGGAGGTACCATGGTGCAATGTGGATCAGGCAGTGGTCGAAGGCGG
>JAVQKC010090727.1:0-16686 GCA_036025475.1 Philypnodon macrostomus
CGGTACTATGCTTCACCGTAACGAAGACAGGAATCATCACTGAACTGCCAGGTAACAGCAACGACACAGACTCGGATAATGACGAGGGGGATCCGGGCATGCTGGATGCCCGTAATCGCCCAACTGTTCAACTCGGACACTGAAGATGAAGAATTTGAGGGATTTGTGGACGAGGAATAAACTGAAAAAGGGAAAAAGTTGTGTTGTACGTTACGTGTTATAACAGAATAAATGTAAGTTATTGTGAATACGCTAACGTTTGATTTAGCGGTATCAGACTGTGTTTTTTTTTCGTGTTACAAATGAACGAGGTTGAAAGTTATTGTGAATACGCCCATAAACGTTTGAACAGTGTTGAGAGTTATTGTGAACGCGTTTAATAAAGTTTGACTGACTGACTTGTCTGACTGTTTTGTTTTTCGCTTAATGCGCTTTATGATCCGGTGCTCCTTATATACGAAAAAATTACGAAAAAGACCATTCATTATAATCCAGTGCGCCCTATAGTGTGGAAAATACGGTACATGTGTACATTTAGAAAACTGCTGTTCTGCCCCTCAACATCTTCTAAAAAGCTTCAGTTGTTTTTTTGGAAGCAGTGCAGTACTTCATCCCCTTCTTTTACACTCCAGAACAAACTCAATCCAGAAAAACCCAGAAAGCACTCAGACCTCCGCCAAGGCAGCTCATTTCCCCTATACACTCCCTAGCCCCTAAACCAGGGGTGCCCAATACGTCGATTACCAAGCCAATGCGGGAAGATCGCGAAGGTCTGCCTTTCAAAATAAAGTCTATCATTATGATTGGCGCACAGAACGGCACGTCTAACAGTCCTTATCACACACATTGTGCAAGCGTGAGTAAAATACACGTGGGCTCGTTCAACAGAAAACAGCTTCTTCAACTGCGTGACCCTAAGTTTTCACCACTTTTCCTTCAGTGAGAGGCTGAGTACGGCACGCTCTATGAAGCGGCTGCAGTGGGAAGACTGCAGGCGGATCAGCGACTCACACACATGCAAAAACACACACATACCCCCACATGACACAAACACACACACATACCCCCACATGACACAAACACACACACATACCCCCACATGATACAAACACACATATAACCCACATGACACAAACACAAACACATACTCCCACATGACAAACACACACATAACCCCACATGACACACAGAGGGAGAAAAACTGCCCTCTTGTGTGGGGCTAACATCAAGGAGGAGACAGGTCAGAAAGTAGTTCACAGTAGTTCGTTGTTGGCCATGAACCAAAGGAAAGTGGACTCTATCAGAGCCTCTCAAACCCCTCCCCTTGAGTGTTACCATGGAGCTCCTGTCACTCAATTTTACTATAATATTGTTAGAATATATTATAAATATTGAAGCGAAGATGCAATGATGTTGCAATTTTGTTTCTTTTTATTTAGCTTTTCATTAAGCCATAATAATCATCTGTTTTAGATGCTGAATGTAGTCAGACAGTTTTAGTTTCCAATAATAATAAAATAGGTTATTTTCCTTCTTCCCAGTTTTATTGTGTAAAATTGTAAATTTTAATTCAGAAACGCCACCACCCTCCACGTGGTGGTAGATCCCCAGACCTCGGGTAGGGGTGCCCAAACTACAAACGGTTCTAAATAGAACCTTCTCTGGGACTGGACACTAGCTCCAGAAAAAAATGACAAAACAGTGACTTCTCCTTTGTTTCTATTAATGATCTCAATTCAAAATCATTCAAATCTTAATACAATGAGAGGACCTCAAAACCATAGAAACAACACTAATAGCCTGAGAAAACAATTTCATCTGGTACAACACATTGTCTCAAAAAATGTTATACACCAGCACTATTTTACAAATGCTCATTGGTTTGTTTATTTAGCCCTTTCTGTAAAAAGGATGGGGGAAGGGACTTTGAGACAGGCATCCACTGCCAGTCTGTTGTCAGTGCTGTAGTGACTGTATTGTTGGCCATGTAGGGCCCCCTGTGGCTGTGTGTTGTATTGGCATGCAGATGGCATTCTTTGAAAAAATCCTGGATCCAGACAGTGATCAGATCACTTGGTGGAAAATGTCTAATCTACTCCTTAAGGTGTTATATCATAACATTTATTTAACCGGCATCATAGAAATGGCAATTCAGTTTTCTCACACTCTTAAAGCAGCGCCTATGGGGACCAAAGTTTCCAGTCATTTACTTTGAAACTTTTTATAGAAGGATTTGTTGAGGTTTTTGCCCCAAAATGAATCATATCCACAACGTAAGACATCCAAATCCATCTAATATTGTCTACAAAATAAACAAAGAACTGTAAACCTGGCTCTAGTCATCAATGACATTTTTTACCTGGAAAAGTATGTAATTTGGGTAATTTTTAAACAAAAAATCTTTCAAATTGATATCGCTAAATTAGATTTGTTTTCCATTCACCTGCAGTGTCTTGCCTTAAAGCTGTTCTGCAACAGTTTGAGAAGAACTTTCTGAAGAATATTTTATGTCTATTGTAGAAAGAAGCTTTAGCTAGGTGGTTCTTTGATGAGTCAAAAGTTTAGAATACATTTTGGTCTATAAATTGATTTCAGGATCTCTTTTTTTTTTACTCCAATTGTTTCATTGTAAATGCTTTCATTTGAGAGTGCCATGATACATTAAACTGAAAAATCTTCAATAAAAAACTGGAAACATTGTGATGTTCTAAAACTTGTGTGTGCCACCAAGCTGGAACTTAAAAAAATAATGCGGTATCAGATCACTAAATTGATGCAATGTTTAATTCATTGGTACCGGTATTTAAGTTAAATACTAGGCCTAGAGTCCATCCAAACCGCCTGCTCCTCACACAGCACGCAGCAGTGGGAGGGGGTTCTACTCTCACAGATGGAGAAAGGAGCAGACAAAACACATGACTAACTTCAAGGACCACCAAAAGTCCAAAATCTGTCTTAGCCTACACTTACTATACTCAAAAGAGAAAAGAAAATTGGCAAAAGCCAGATTGATATGTGCAGTGAGGACACATCAAATCAAAACCAATTTTGGCAAAGATATAACGTCCATTACATTTTCTTCAATTTCAAAACGTGAAAACGCTTACAAATTTGGCCAAAATGCTGTCGGCAAACCTAAGACCCACCCGGCAATGCTGCCCCATAATTGGTTCGGTCACCAGTTAACAGGACCTGAACAAATCAGTAGAAGAGATCCAAGATCAATTTTTATGAGTTTCTAAATCTTGTGAGAATCCAGCTCACAGTGCAAGGTTAAGCAAAAAATATAAAAAAGAATCCTATAGACAAAACATGACCCATTTTCAGGATGGCAAAACAGTCAGTTCACTTTAAGGAGGACTCATAAAAGGCAGCTCACCGCTATGAAAAGTAGCAGTGGTGAGAAAGCTGTGGACCAGCGTTTTGTGAAACTTCCGAGTTCATATCAATACCACATTTATACTCACTTAGAGCTTTCTTTAACCTGCCGACTACTACACGCCTTAAACCATTATTAATCTATATTAGGTCAACATGTTTATAGTGTTTAATAGTGTTATAATGTTAAAATGTCTGTGTAGTTCTATATTGCATAAAGAAAAAATATTTTAAGTTTAAACTTGTTTACCTGGACATCACATGTATTGTAACAGACAACAAGGGATGTTTGAGATCTGAGCAGATAGAAAGCGGTATTGCTTAAGTATTTATATTGTGATACACAAGGATTACATACGTACTGTTGATGATATAACTATCTAAAGTTGGTAGAGTGTAAAATGTGCTGCATGTTTAAAAAATGTTTGTAATTCTTTCTGATTCATCTGGATGACTGTGTTTAAAATCTACAATTCAGGGAAAAAAGTTCTTGAACCAACATCATTGTGGTGACCACACTACCGGTAATAAGTCTTACCGGGCCTTCTATGATAAACTGTCTATGTTTATCCGCAGTCTCTAGTTCATTTTCAGGAATAGAGTGAGTCCCATAAGGCTCTCAATGTTGCAATCATTTGTGCTTGAGTGCTAAACTTAGTGGATGGTAAGAAAGTACATACAATGTATCTTAAAAAAAACTTGCCCAAGAATCACCGCTGGTATTAAGTTGACCATTTGCAAAATAGCGCACTGAAAACAACCAGTCGGAGGTAGACGTCTCATGTCTGTAGTTACACTCAATGCTTTACACAAACCTCAGCACTTTGTATTGTATGAGGGTTTCCAGGTATGTTGCTAGCTTCAATACAATATGTCATCTACTATCTACTACGTCTACTATCAACTGATGTCACACATCAGTTAAACTAACACACAAGTGTAGTAGAAGATTTTCATAAAATGAGATAAATGCATAAAGTGAAGTGTGCCTATCAACCTATTTTATTATAAGCCTACGTATATCAGACTGAGCTTTCAATTGCAATAGACATGCCAGAAAAGCCAAAACAACAACTAATCACCATAAATAAATAATGTGTAACTGTTCCAGTGACAAGTCACAAAAAGAGTTGATGCAATACACATGCTTTTAGAGTACAGTCAACTTAAACCAACAATTCAGTTCTACAATCCTCATCCAACTCATCCAGACATCCAATAGACCCTGACTACATCAACACTATACAAGAAACTAACCAACCACGCTATTTTAAAACACAGTCAGAAGCTAGTCAACATTTACCAAAGTATGGCACTGAGGTATCACTTTATGTGTGTGGGCAAATAAGACTGAAATAACTTTGGTCTCCCTCAGGTTTCCTTGTGAAACAACCCATACTCCTACCTAAGCTGGTTACGGATTCTCTTATCTCTTTGTAACTCTCTCCACCCCATCCTCCTGCTTCACTTTCAGTGCATTGGGGGAGCTGGGAGAGCTGCTGAGGGAAGGGGAAACATGTGTTATTCACAGGTATGACACAGAAACACCACAAGAGATGTACTTTTACACAGAATCTCTTGTTTTTATTTGAGCGTCTCTAGCCTAGCAGCCTAGCATATGACTACATTATTAACACTAATCATTGACACCCTTGGGAAAAATGACCAAAAAAGGCTGTGGAAAAAATATTTTTAAGGTTTATCCTTTTAGAAAATACTAATAATATTTACAAAATATTCTGCTCAATTCCAAATACGAAACTGTTTTAAGAAGAAAAAACTGAAAAAAAACACCCCTATGTAACAGGAAATTCTTAAATTGTGACTTTGTGTTTCACAGGGAATAAAAAGAAATTCTAGTCAACTCAAAAATCAATTAAAAAGAAAAATCTCCAAGAATAACATGAGAACTACAGGAGTTAGTTGAGACAGAAACAAGGGTTACAAGAAAAAAAAAAACTTGTTTCCAACACAAACTGTCAGTTTGAGGCTGGGTATTCTGGTCACGTGTAAATAAAAAGAAAAAAACACTTTTTGCTAACAAACTCCAGAGGTGAGTTTGGAGCACACTGAGGACTAACCATTCAAAAATGTACCTCATGTTTACGGTAAAATCTGGTGGTGGGACCTCAGTGTTCTGAGGCTGTTTATCTGCATAATTCTTGCAAAATATTAATCCAAAATTGTGGCACACAAAAATTTTGTTAATATTTTAACTTTTTTCTTTGTGAGCAGAATATTATTTGCAAAATTTCAAAAGTATAAACCTTAAAATACTTTTTTACAGCCTTGTTAAGTCTGGAGGACACTGTGTATAATATATATTAAAAAAAAAATACAGGCTTTTTATTTGATAATGGCAGAAACTTGAGAAAACAAACAACTTAAAAGTGGACTGGTATAAAAACATAGTGTAAAATAATACTGAATTACTTTATCGTAAGATTTCTATTGTATCACCACAATATTGTAATCAAACAGTAATAAACAGGTCTCCTAATACTAAAGCATGATCTGATGTCACACCAACCACATATGGTGGAGATACAGCTAAGCCAATATTAATTAGTTCCTATTATACACAATCACTTTATTGTTGAACAATGAAACCTTTTAGTGCACATCTTTATCAGTGACACATTACTGACCCTGTCAATGTAAAGAGTGATTAGATGATTCTTTCTCAATAATAAAAGCTATAACACCAGATTATACAGTGACTAGTCGGTTTATAGTTGTTAGGAGGGATGTATTACCTGAATCATTAATAATACTTACTTTGATAGCCTTGATCCCAGACTTGGTGATTTGAGTCATCTTAGCCTTGGAGATGGGCGGTTTGTACTCGTTCAATGAGTAGAGCTGAAAGATGAAGGGGGAAAAAGTATTGTCAAAAGTTATTAACAATAATTATAATAATAATAATACTTTTCTCATGAACAACACAGGAACCTACCAATCATTATCACTACTCTCACATTTTAAACTTAACTATGGCACATTGTTTTAATTAATCAATGGATAAAATACTTCATGTGCATATTTAAATCTACTTTTCAGAAAACACTAGACTTTTAAGTGAATTATGCACACGCATGGGCGATTGAGCTGCTGTCTGCTGGCTTTGAGCCCTTTGATAGCATCATCAAATGGCTCGCAGCAAATGTTGGCTACTATTAAATGATCCATTGGGTGCCGTTTTGATAATACGTTGATCACTTGAGTTGACACAGATTTGTGATCAAACTGTGACACGAACTGGGCATTTGAAAAAGGTATTACACAGATATACCCTGTATTACACTGCAAATTAGCCAACTTGCAGCGCTAACTTGCTCGTAAAGAGTCAACATAGCACTTGCCATCGTTAAGTAACCTACATGTACAAGTAAATATACAAAACATGTGCCAAGACACAATATCTTGATTTACAATTAGCATCAAACTTAGAACCAACTAAATTTGACACTTTGCCGTAAAATCATATTGGTGCATGATATAACAAAGCGGCCTTGTGTATGCCTATCCTCCCCTCCTTTTATGCTACTAACGCTAACGTTAGCAATGGCTAATGGCTGCTGCAAAGGGAAATTACACAATGTACACTGCATATAATTGCATCTGAACTGGTACGTTAACACAAACCTCGTTGTTAAATGATTTGACTGCCTCCATATTGGCAGATTTCGGCTTACAGATGACCGTCTAATGTCTAAAGATATCCCCTCAGAAACCGGTTAAAGACGTGCATGCTCGACGCTCCGTGAAGATGGAGGAGACTGCCAATATGGCGAACCAGCTCAGAGAAAATCTGTGGAGACCGCGACACCAGGCGGCCACGGACCCGACCTGCAGTGTAGGGTGTAAGCTTTACGCACACGCTTGAACAGAATGGTTTGTCAAATAGTTTATTTACAAAATCCTGTCAATAGAAATGTACCAAATATATAAACCATTATAAAATCTGTAATGTCTTGTGTATGCTAAACATTTTGTGAGTGTTGTTCCAAGATGTAAAATCATTGATAACACATAAACATATGTTTATGCATCAACATTTATTTAAAAACTAGTGTCTTTGTGCGATTTCATTTTAGGTTAGAGCAAAAAAACAGGAACTCTGTAAATGAATACTTTAATGTGTCTGTGCAGAACGTGTTCTTCTGCATCATTTAAACAATTAAGGCAATAAAACAAGCACTAAAACAGACTAACAGGCATCAATGGTGCATGGCACCAATAAAATACAACCAGTACATTTAGAATACACTGGAAAAATGTATAAAACATGTACCATACTGAAAGATACAATAAAACATTAAAAGATACAATAAAACACTGAAAGATACAATAAAACATTGAAAGTATGCTAATACTAAAAACATTCACATTTTCCTGAATAAAAAAAAATATTAAAATTACAAACGAAAACACACTTTCTTCATAAATCCATGTACTTGTTGGGAAGCAACAGTAGTTTCAACATTACAGACGTTATGTGCATGAATACAATATCCATATTTAGCTACAAAAGCAAAACAAATCATTACAAACTGGTCTCAACCAGTGGAGTAGTAACTTCTGATGTCTCAGAACTCGTGTCCTCTGGCGTAACCTGCTGGTCTGTTTTGCCACAGAGTTCCTGCATCAGAGGTGCATTGGCTTCTTTCCATTTTCTGAATTTGTCTGATGTGAGCAGTGGATCTGACAGCAACTGATCTAGGACCTGAAGATCAGCTTCTTTAGACTGTTTCAGAGAATACAAAAGGAAATATCATAAGCGTAAAATAGCCTATTGAAACTTAATTGTGATAATCTTGAAATAGAAAGTGTACCTTTAATGTGCTGTTGAGTGTCCTAATGAGGTGGAGTTTATCATTAACTGTATGGTTTTTACTTCGTTTTATAAAGGAGGCACGGAATTCCCTTTTTGTGGAAGGTTTGCGATCTCCAATTGGAGAAAGGCTGGCTTCTTTGAGATGAATATACAGCCTCTCCAGCTCATCTGAAAGGCTCACACAATCTGTCAACAGAACATTACATGTAATTACAGATGCCAAAAAGACTACAAAGTCTAAATCTCACAAAAATCATACCTGTAACTTGAGATCCTGGATCATCTCTTGGTTCATCCTTCACTGTTGGACACTCTTCATTAGACTTTGATTTAGCCTGTGAAGATGCAATGTCTTCCTCTTGTTCCTCTTCTTCCTCATGCTGTGTGTGTACCTGAACTGAGCACACCACAGCAGTGTCTGCACTGGAGGGAGCGGCCTGGGAGACCAGGTCCATCCACGACTGCCTCTGTTTGACGAGTGAGGAGGCGGAGTCCTGGGAGGTCATTGTACTGACGGGTGAAGACAGGGAGCCATTGGCTTCACTGGGTGCTGTGGATGAATACGGCGGAGGAAGAGTGCCCTGAAAGAATGAAAAGTCATGGTGAAGCTAATAATGTATTTGTAGCTTCAAGTGCAACGACTCCTGTCTAAGACATACCTGATTTGTGCTCCCAGGAGGAGCAGATGTATCTACACGGTCCTGTAACGTATAGTATGGAGGAGGAGGGATTTCAGGGCTCTCAGCCTCTTCGTGGTCACTCGCTTCACTGTAACACTCTGAAACACACCCAAAAAAACATAGACTCAAGATTCTATGGGCAGTTGTTAAGACCTATATGTTTATAGTAGTAGACCTCTGGTAATTCTCTAAAATCCAAGAATAATAATGTGTTAAAAATTAGACAGAGTAAAAGACCACTTACCAGTAGCAGTGTTTTGTTCTACAGTCTCATAATGGATAGAGGCCAATCCAAGCTTATTCAACCATCTGAGGATATAATATTTAACACAGCATTGATACCATCAGAGAAATCATGACTATTGTATTGTATGTATCATGACTATTGTATAGTATGTATCATGACTATTGTATTGTATGTATCATGACTATTGTATTGTAGCTTTTCAATGCAACTTACAAATTCATTTCCTCATGGCTCTCAGCAGCAAAATAAAACATCATGACTCGTGGGTGACAGGCTTTAAAGGCACTGAAGAAACAAGCATTTAGATTAATATTGTTTTGCATAACAATGAATCAATCAATAGTGTCTCTTATTACATTTTTGAAGAGAACTTACTGTTTCTTCTTGCACTCTATTGCTCTATCTATCATGAAATTTGAGAGGTCAATGTATCCCTCAGCTTTTTCAGCCTGCAACACATGAAATGTACAACACTGAGCGTTATCACAAACCACTTCCTGACAACAAAAACCCAACAGTGGCATACCCATAGTGATAAACTGTAGCTAATATAAGCCGTACTGTAAGTAAAGCAAATGTGTCACTTGTGTAATGCATTAGTTTGGCAGGCTAATGAGTGAAATTGAACCCTTGTTTGTGCACAGGGGTGAGAACTGTGAAAGCAAGCGGTGAGTCATCAAGCTACTGACACCTCACATTGCATATGTATTTCCTAAATGTAATACAGTAACTTTATAATACTAATGTGAATATCTTCAAAGTAGGGGTGGGCGATAGGGTAATAATAAAAATATGATAAATTCAAATTCAAATGATCGCTGACATTATAACAGTAAACATGACGTTGACAAGCAGAGCATTCATTAATGCACTGTAGATTTCCTGATTGTTTTCATTTCACAATACAATATTTATATTTGAAATTTCAGACTTTATACATATCCTCAAATTCCATATAAGCTCTACTTTGTCAATGCAACATTATATATATTATATAATAGTAACTGGTTTATAAAAATTGTTTTAGCTGTGTATTGTACTGCAACCATCGTTGTTAGGCTATTTCACGTGTAAAACCCATCTGGTCATCATCTTTAAAGTGAAAGTCATTTACTGAAAATAGCAATGTCCAGTTTCCCATAAACAGCTCAGTGGTGGAAACGCATTGTAAAAAGCCTATAATAAACTGCTACTCACCAGCTGGTTGTTGTACCAGTAGAGAGCGGTCTTTTTCAGCACAAACCAGTACTTTTTCCACTTAATCCCCAAGAAACCTTTGCTTTCTTTCTTCCTGTAGAGCCATCCTTGGTGATCTGGCTGACCCAGCTCTTTGACGGAAATTCGCCTCCTGCTCATTGTACCATTGCCTGTGCACAAAAATATTTTATATGTAAATGTATATCTCCATAGCACAAAACAAGAGTATAATCCGAAATCCAGTCGTCACAAAAACAAAAACATTCTGCTTTCAAACTGGCGCCATTAACCAATAACGCCATTAACCCAAAAGAGAGCAAACCCACTCCCAAGCGTCCAGCCTACCTGCTTTAGTTCTGAATCACAATGCAATCAATGCAAAGTTCACAATTTTTTTAGAAGAAGCAATGATGGTAAAAAGCATCGAGTGAAACTATTGGGCATTGTCTAGAAGCACTCAGCAATTGGCCTGCCACATTTCACACGCCCCCGGAGGTCCAAATTACAGACGTGAGCAGACTTAGACAAAATGATGTTAGCCCAGTGGTGACAGCAGCTTACCTCCTCGACTCTTCTTCTTGGATTTGTGCCGAAGAGAGACCTGAAGGGGAGCGATAGAAAGATTTTTAGACGGGTAAGAGAAGAGGAACACTTTACGCAGACTAGACGTGAAACCAGCACAGCATAGACAGTGTGGAACATCCTGTTTCTCACACACTGTCACATGCATTTATGTCTCTAGCGCTCTTTGTACACATGCTATACTTCTACTGCGTCCTCTGTGACTACTGTGTATTGTGTTGTCTTTTTACCTGCTCGCCATTTCACTAAAGTATTTTTTTACTCTGGTAATAAAAAATAGAACTTTTACAAGGAAAAGTCTATTCAGGTTTTTGTTTGTCTTACCTGTAAATAAAAGTAAATAAAATCTAAACAATTGTTGTTACTTACAGGGTTGTAGTTATCAGCTGCCATAGGTGCAGACACAGTTATGGGGAAGGCAGCCTGGTGAAGAAAACCAAAAGACACACTTTCAGCAGCTGTGTGGGTTGACAAGATTATACTATAGCCTACATTTATGGGCAGAAAAATGAACCATTTCTTGCTGCTCTTTGACAGGAAGCAGTGAAATCACAGGCATCAGAAAAGATGTTACTCAACATGATTTCCTTTGATTGACTTAGTGTTGTGAAATTAAGTGAACCTCAAGAAGCTGAGCTGAAGAATAAAAATTAAAAAAATGTAACAAACAAACAAACAAAAAAAACAACATAAAAACACAAGAACAAAAAAGGAGCAGAAATTCTCTCAAGATGCCGTGGATAGTACGAGCCGTAAATGAATCCTCCGCAGATCTAAAATTAAAGATTTCTTTTGCAGCCGTCGATGTAATTTACCAAAATGTAGTCATTTTTGACCTTAAAAAAAAGGTGTGAATGATATTGAGAAATCAACGTTGCCATTGACCAACTTCCTCTGCACATAACAGTTCCTTAATTCTACAACATTTAAACCAACAATGCAACATAAAGGCAACTATCACAATTTTAATCACTCAGGAAACCACCCTTTTTATAGCAACATTGTATACAGGCCATAACATTTATCAAACCAGACAGACATTCAATTCTGAACTTTGGGGTTAAGCAAAGTGGTTTCTGTTATGAGTATAGATTTATTGATACACACACACGAAAAAGTGAACCAAATGTACCATGTAAACTACAATAGGAAATTAAGTATCATACCTGTCAACTGATATCTCCTACTCACGTCAGAAGTATTAAGACCTTCACCATTCAAACCATGGCCAGCAGTGGCCACAAAGGTAGGCTATAGTGTCTGTGTGAAACTTCTCTTACAACACACATGCATCACAGACGTTTTCCGGGAGACACAAGCATTCAAGTTTCTGCATCTCGATTTGTACATGTAGGCCAATTCAGAAGAGAAACACAATCAAATAAACAAGAACAGTTTGAGACCGTCATCATGCAAGTTACTAAAACCTAGGCCTGTTTCGATAATGTTATTAGGCCTAATTCTGCGTTTAAAATAATACAAAACCCAATTGTTTATAGATGCTAGTACTCTTACGTTAGTCTGCCTGGATGGAAGTTAAAAATAAAAATAGGTTATACGTTTTGATTCATTAAATACATATGGAAATGGCTTACCTTCAACCACATTCTCAATGAATGCAATTTCTCACGACATTTCTGCTCAAAATCTGACCAAACTTTGGCAAACATGTCGGAGAGATAAAGCACGTTGATAGGCTAGGCTAGTTTCAGGTGACCTCAGGTGGTTTCTGTTTGGGTGGTGCCACTTAGCATCTCAAAGATGAGCACACCTATGATCAAAATCTTCTCAACTAGCAAATAGTGAAAGGCTATGCGTGGCGAATTAAGGATTTTAGGCCACATTGTTACATTGATTAAAAGAAAGAATTGACTGCCGAGTTGCTTGCACTTACAACTAATGGTCACTAGATGTCCCTGCAGTACCTATACATACTACTACTCGCGCCCAGTAAACCACTAAAGATACAGGTGGTTTGCAGTTTTCTAAACCATGCAGTGTTTCCAAAACTTCAACATTTTAGCAACGACAGTTCTGCTTTACTGTTGTTCAATTCAATTCGATTTTTTATAGCCCAATATCGCAACAAAGTTGCCTCTGAGGGCTTCACAGATGTATGTAAACAATAAACAATTGCAAACAATAACAAAGTTAATAGACAATCAATAAACACACAAACAACAGGACTGTCCCAGGACGTCCCCCTGTCCTTAGACCCTCCATCGTGGTCAGGGGAAAAAAAACAAAAATGGAAACGTTTATGGGAAAAAGAGAAAGCTTAGGGAGAACCACATGATAGAGGGATCCACTCCCAGGACGGACAGGCTATAGATGTGTCCAGGACTGACGATTGTTGTTCATTTATTAAATTTTTTACAGTTTGTTTTTTATTTAAAAGTTTACACTGTATTTATTTTTTTATTTACATTTTTTTACTTATTATCAACTCTCTTTTCATTTTATAGCTTAGTAAATGTATATTACTTTAAGTTATTGTTATTTGAGCCAGTAGGCTTATTTCCAGACATATTCAAATTTGGTGACCCAAAGAAAATGTGTGCCCCCACACCCTCCTGATCATATAGTAGCCTATCTTTGGGACCCACTGCTGTGGGGAAGGACACTTTGCAGTAGTAACTATATACTAATGAAAAACTAGTTCAGTGTTGAATTCACTGTTTTCTGGAAAGATTACATCTTTTACATCATATAGGCCCCATTAAACTTGATTCTAGGAATACTTCAGAGCAGTATGCCACACTGACACTGGCTGCATCACAAGGCTTGATGATTAATTTCCTCTCACTGAAGATCTGAGAAATGCTCATAAACACCAAATGGTGTTTTTAAGATGGTGACAAAAGTGTATTTTGTTTCACAAAGCTTCTTCAAGTGTCTGTGAACCTCTGATCTACCTCCCTACCAATGCTCTGGCTGTCACTCTCTGAGCAGGGAGCTGGGTGTGTAGCCATAATATGTTATCTGTACTGGTTTGAAACACCTGGCCTTTGTCTGTATATACTTGTATAGCAGTCAAGCATTCCCAAATCCTGTATTATCATAGTTCTCATTCCATCCACTTAAATAGACATTTGGCATCATAGCACATGTAAGTGAAGAGTCCCTTGCAACCTTCATGGGCACAAATCATTCATATTGTCAGTCTAGTCCTTTTTAACATGTCAATGAGATAATTCAGCAGATTATTGTAGCAGGAAATTCCTCTGCAGTTGTATCTTGAGGGAAGTGAGGTAATCTTGAGTGCAACTGAAGTCACAGGCCTGAAGGAGTCTCAGGGATGAAAATCGGTCACACCATTGTGCCGCTCCATCTCCCATTAAGATCCATGCTGAGAATTGTCACGGCACTTAGCTAATGCCCCCATACCCCACCCTCACCAAGCATCCTTTACTATGAAACTATGTGTGAGGGAGAGAAATGAGAGAGGAGCCAAACATTGTGGCTATTATTTGGTGGAGGAATCTCACACTGTGTCAAAGGGGGGAAGGGCACAGGGATGGAAACAATATCAAGACTCACTGCCTAATTGACCCAGGCCTACTGACCATATCAATATCAACAGACACAATATGTGTGAAACTAAATGTATTACAATAATGTTATGCATCTGACAGACATCTGCATTATAAATATTCAATTCTAACAAAGAGTTGTTGTGACAAAACAGATATGTACAGTTAAAAAAAGGCCTGACTTTAGACTATCAATGTCATAAACAGTATTCAATTTTCACCACCAGTCAGATCGCTTATAAAATTCAGCATATTGCATATTTATCTGAATAGAATATTAAATTGTGTATCATAAAGGTTTTTAGGTGAACAAGATTTGCTTTCTGTCTTGTATTATTATCATTAGATGCAGTGGGTTCAAAGTTTTCTTGTTTGTTTCAACAACACGCTGCCCTTGAACCATAAATCACCTGAAATGTGATTTGCCCCCTTGTTGTTTGGACCTAATCTCCTGACCCCTCTGGCACTGCAGATTGACAGTAACTCATGCTACAGTGGAATATAGCTGAATGTGTGCACATGTTCCCACTCCCTATTGACAATAACAAACGCCATAGATACTCAGTCAATTTGAAGTTCTCTTTGTAAAACCCAACCTTAAGTAAAGTCCATAAGTAAAGTCCCTTCAGATGAGTTACCTGTATAGTTACCCGATAGTAGAGAAAAAGCCTGTTGTCTGATCTTGGTATGAAAAGTAATGCATGCGTTCTTTTACTGCTGCCAAGATTCCTCGCATTGTGGACGCCCAACTTCATATGCTTAAATATAGTGTATCACCAATCATACAATATGTGCACATTTATTACTTTAATAGCATTTGGGTTTATTCAAGAAATTCTTACCGCTTGGGAGAAAGACCAGGAACGGATTTGTGGCTGGTTATATCTGCAAAACAAAACATATTTAAATGATACAGTTTTGTTTTGTTTCTATTCCATGTCATTCTTCAATTAGATTAAATGCGACTGCCTTGTTAAAGTTTGCACCACATACTTATTCCTTCCCAGCATATGCAGAACCTGTCATTACGCTTATCTACGCTCCAATCACTTTGATATGGCCTCAACCAAACGTCCCATTAAGTCTGCTTGAGAGTAGCTGTTGGCCTGGTGTCTCAGTGGTTCTGATAATACATTTGGCAACTGGCCACAGCGGCATGGGCAGACATGTAGGATGTTTACCCCTTGCCAGTGCTTAAAATACAGGATTTCCAACTTTAAGGCCTCACCCAGCAATTTCTCAGCATGAACTTGCCTCACGCTCAGTTTTTCCTACCATTAGATTGCAAATTTGTCTTCTCAGATCACTACTTGGAGATAGCAATGTTCGCACGATTCTTTTACATAGGTCTCGTGCATTTCCAGTTGTAGGAGGCTTTGCATTTTGTGCTTAGTCTCGGATTAGGCCTCGTTTAATCCTGGTTTTGAAATGGTTTAGGATAGTCCTGGTAGTCCGTGGAGCTGTGGGCATATTTTCAGGCATCGCGCCAAAATTGTAATGTCATTTATTAAATCCTAGTGTCACATAATCACCAGCACTGAGTGAGTCACCTGTTGCTCATCTCCGAGATTTACAACAACATCTTTATACTCTAAATCTGAGTAATGCGTTTTGATGGAGCGTGAACAAAAGGATAGACTATGTTTGCGTGCCACGATCAAAAAACAAGAATAAAACGGAAGCTTACTCACGGCCATATTAACAGTACGAATTTAACCTTTTAGGGCCCTATATATAAATATTATACATTGGAAGCTGGGTTACCATAGGTATTTATAGATACGACATCCCACCAGCAGAAACGAATTGCATTAGTCATAACAGTGGTATTTCAGCGTGTGAAAGTGTGTGGTGGGTGGCACGAGTATGGGCCGTTACATCATTACTGTAGGCCAGCAATTTAACTTCTTTTGCACGAATGTTTAAATGTCAAATTGTAATGATCCCTTGTTCAGTCAAATTCATTAAACCATCAAACAAAAATGGGATTGAGATGCCATACTAATTAACTACCATTTTTATAGTTTGGATTATTTTAGGCAATAAGTATTTAGTAATTATATCAGCAAAATATTATGGATTATCACGTTGGTGTTCGTCCACGTCAGTGTCAGCATCCGCAGATCCTAGCTGTGAACGCGATAACTCAAAAACGAATTGCCGGATCAGTTTCAACATTTGCACACAGGTACATACCATAAAGACGCAGAACTGTATCGATTTGGGTACTTC
>JAVQKC010090729.1:0-24265 GCA_036025475.1 Philypnodon macrostomus
GGACTTTGCCGTGCAGATAAATATTACAAGGAGAAATCTGAAGTGGCACTAATACATTTTTATATCCCACAAACTCAATTGGAGAAATTTATGAGAAAAACTGTGTAGAAGTCGGTGGCTCTGCATGTGATTTATGGATAACCTTTGGTGACACACACTGCATTTCATTTGATGTAGCATTAGCCATAAAATATTAGCATTGAACTCAAAACTAAATACAAATTGGTTTTACCACAATACAATGTAAGTCAGTGTTTGCTCAGGTTTAATCATACATTCACCACAAATCCTCCTTTAATAAGTTCACTTTCGAAAATGAAATAATTCAACGTAAAAGACAGTTCTTTCAGGAGACAGAAGATGTCTCTCCACACCTAAACTCTGGTGTGGGTTGTGTGTTGAGTCCAGCTGGTGTAGGTGTTTGAAGTCGTCTAGTGCATTCTTTAAAAGAGAAGGTCAAAGAGAGACACCCACTTTTGAACATGATAAAAGACTTGGACATCACCAGGTTATGAGGCAGAGACGCAAATCTAAAGACAGAATGCAGCCATGTGCAAAACAATCAGGGCTTACTACTGACATTAGTAAGGTCAATAATGACTGGAATGGCAAGGCATTTGATATCTTTCTGTGTTTAACTGTATTCTGAGTCTGTGTATAAAGGCTGTCTGTGGCTGTGTGTGTCTATTTGTGTAGAAAGTATTGTAAAGTCAAGCCATATGGTACCACTTGACTTTACAATACTTTCTACACAAATAGAACCAGGTTATGTCAAACTGCCAGCTGACTATCATATTTGATACAGTGCAGAATGCATCCGATTGCACTGATATGACACTGCAAAAAAACTGCATTCTACTCCACAGTTAAGCACTTGTTTGTGTGGGTCTTGCCCAAGGACACAGCAGCAGGATGAACCACCAACTTCCTAATTAGTGGTGCTAACATTCTGAACCTCTGCTTCATCAAAAAGAGAATTTGTATACCATCAGATTTAAACATATATACTGAATGCAGATCATTTTTTGTCTGTGAGCGATGCATGACTGTAAACAGGTAGGAGGCCGAGATGGACACCGGAGTATATTTGTTTATTCTGTTTACGAGCACGCTCAACATTTAAGTGCGCTATTAAGTGCACTGCAAGTCACTGAACAAACTATGATGAGCCTTGTAATGAAAAGATGCCTACGGACTCTCATTCATTTGAACATTTCTAATTTGCCTCTCACCAGGAGAACCATTATTATCTTATTGAGTAGTTAAAGTTTGTTTGGGGGCAACTTCTTCAGACTTTTTGTGACTGACAGACTGGTTTTACAGCCACTTCAGAAACTATGTTGGAGACAATTTGGCCTGCGTCTTTACCCATAGGCCTCGATACGGGACGCTGGGCTCGCCGAGACACTCTGGGGAGAAATTGGAATTCTCTGCAGGCGTAGAGAGAGGAGTCTTTCATGGGCCAGTCTGCACCTTTCTCTGCTCCCAGCATGGCATATTTTTAATAAGGGCACACTCGCCACCAGTCCAGTGCCATCTCTTTTCAATATGTATAGCCGGGGGTTTGTTTAAGTTCCCTCAAGGAGAGTCACTGTTTGCAAAAAGCTTCAAACGACGGCGTAAACAGTAAGAGATGGCACCTGTCAATCACAGAGTGCACTGGGGTGGCCGAGGAAAACGGAAATTTACTAGACCACTTTACTGTCAGGGGATGAAGTAAAAAACTTCAATAATAGTGAAAAATTGCTGATTTTCATGCATTTAGAGAGAGGTGGCAGTGGCTCAGGTTGTAGAGCAGGTCTTCAACGAACAAGAGTTTGGCAGTTCAATCCCCAGACCGCCATTGTGTCCTTAGGCAAAACACCTCACATTTGCTGTACTGTACTTAGACGTTTTTGAGTAAACAGTTTGGCTTATTAATACTAACTGGGTACACTTTGGACAAGGGCATTTACTTTTTTTTCTCTAAGGCAATTGGATACCTAGAATTTTTTTAATTTACAGTGTAGGCTGGTGGTATGGCTGCTAAAATTATGTTGATCTGCCACATAACAGCAGTGGCTAACCCTAACCACAGAGATAGCTTACCATGCTTCTAACTGCGGAGTGAGTACATAATGCACTCAGTTGCTTTGGGTGTCTTGTGAATGAATGTAATTTGTAAGTGAGTTTGTGTAATCTCACACCCAATGATTACCAATGGCATTAGTTTATTGGCTTAGGGGATCCTGTGTGCATACATCGGTTGGATGGTTTCCTGGTAAAGGCAGAATAACCTCGGACTATTAGCTTACTGACAGTATGCGTTTTGTGTATACATCCCGAGAGGGAGTAAAAGTTGTGAATGTTGGCTCTCCGTTTGACAAGTTCTGGGAATTTTTTATTTATGTTTTTTTTTTTTAAATCTAGCGAAGCAATCAGCTAAACCAATGTGAAGCTGAACACTGCACACTGCAGCCTGAATGATCTCAGTACAAGTCTGATGGTGTTTCCATCCATCCATCAGTGTATCATTTGTTCCTAATTGAAACGCTGACTCAAGTTTGTTGTCTCCATTACAATTCTGACAGGAGACATCGATTGGCAGCAGCTATTAGAAGTTATTCCAAGTCTTCAAAGCATCTTTGCTCGACAGAAAAAACGATTTCACTCCTGAGCCAATGTGCAGGAGTGATTTGTCTGGCTTTGAGCAGGCCATGGTGACGCGAGAGAAATGGAATTACTCAAACTGCGGTTAAACTAGGTCTGAACCAGAGATAAAGATTTAAACTTGGACCAAAGTGGGGCTAAACAGGTCTAAACAAGCTCATAACCGTGGTATAGGCTCATCAGAAATATGTTATGCTATACGCTGGCTATACAAGGTCAATATTCACAACTAGTCTTCAACACATGAGAAAATACACAGTACATCTAGTATTTAGGATTGGACTATCTAGGATTTAAACTGGGCTAAACCAGGTCTGAAACTGGGCTAAACCAGGTCTGAAACTGGGAAAAAACAGGTCTGAAACTGGGCTAAACCAGGTCTGAAACTGGGCTAAACCTGGTCTGAACCTGGGCTAAACCTGATCTGAACCTGGGCTAAACCAGGTCTGAAAATGGGCTAAACCTGGTCTGAAACTGGGCTAAACCAGGTCTGAAACTGGGCTTAACCAGGTCTGAAACTGGGCTAAACCAGGTCTGAAACTGGGCTAAACCAGGTCTGAAACTGGGCTAAACCAGGTCTGAAACTTGGCTAAACCAAGTCTTCAAAGCATAACAACAAAACTACTAAGGAGCAATTTTCCAGACTTTGTGTAAACCAACATGATGCAGAGTTGGAGCTAGTCAAACCAGGGTTAAAGTGGCCTTTACCTAAAGTTAACTAGGACCCAACCTGGACAGAAGTCAGGGCTAAACTAAGTTATTCGAAGTCTTCAAATCATCCTACCTTTCCATTACAGAAAGCTCATGCTCAGAAGCAATTTGCTTTGGGCAGGCCGAGGTGACTAAACGGAGAAGGAGGAAGTCAAAGGTGCTCTGCTGAGAAATGTAGAGGTGGAACAGATGGACAATTAATGGATGTTGGAGTCGGCTGGAGCACACAGCAGACGGGCGCAGAGCTGAGGAATGTTCAAATAAATAAATCATGAACTTTCATAACAGCTCCACAGCACACGCACTGGATGAGGAGTTCACTCAGAGAAGATTCACAGGGTTTTAACACGAAGATAAGATGTGTTGATGTGGATTGATGGTCAGTCTAAAGTCTTGCAAGTAAAGACATCTGAATTATTGAATTTCTTTAAAACAGTGAATTAACATCTCATTTTGTTGCCACAAGTGCCTTGAGGCGAAGTGACACAAGGCAGCCATACCACAATCCGACTGCCAACTACCGCCACAACATGCTGTCAGTAAAGGTGGGTGAAATGTCTCGCCCAAGGACACAACAGCAGCACAAGGTGTGGTCAAACCAGTAGTATTTAACAGTAGTATTCTGGTTGGAGGGGCAAGCAATCTACCAACCTTTGTTGCCACAGCTGCCTTAGGACAGACACAAAGCAGCTATACCACAATCAATGCCTGACTCTAACTACTTCTAATAAAAGGTGCAGGAACTGTCTTGCCCAAGGACACAACTGCTTTACTATCTCCTACCACCACCAATCACAATAACACATTCATAAACAGACAGAGGTGGGCAGGAGTTGAACCACCAACCCTCTGCAACCCACTCTAGGCACTGTTACTCCAATGCTAACTGGACGTAATCCAATTATGAGCATGCACAGAAAAAAGTCAAACGCTGCTCAACTTCCACATTTGTGTGAAGTGTATTCAATTCAACACGACAATGTGACAATTTAAGATCTCTCAAAAACGATCTGTGTAGGTTAAAGCTGGTTATTGTTTTTTTATATTAAGCCAACATACATCATCTCAATAATAAAATGTGTTTCAGTGTGGTCCAGTTGCTTAGATCTGGGGTTTCCAAATGTTTCATTTTTCATCTGATTCAGCAGAGAAGCTGAACAACACAGATGTGCACAGGCCTTACACAGAGGCCTAATGCTGGTGTGGAGCTTTTTATTTTCATGGTATTTAAAAAAACACTACTGTTATGACTATCATCCGTTAATCAACAAATGATTATTTCTGAAAATCATCTCACAAGTCCAGCTGTTGTCGTTTGTTTGGCATTGCAGCACAGAGCTTGTGTGAATCACAAACTAGTTTGGGATTTCAATGGACTCGGTCTGTTCGTGCCTGAGCCACTTCCAATGAATGATCCCACATTAGTAATTAACTGCCAATAACATATTAGTCAGTCAGACATTCACACATTTGTCTGGGGCCACCTTCTGATAATCCCTACACCAGTCTACATCCAATGAAACAATTGAAAGTATTGGAAAATGAGGTTTCTCTATAGTGTTTTCAGCTCCAGAGAAGGTGAGTGTCTACAGCAGGACAACACAAGCATACGTAATTGAACCAAAATACAACTGTAGGTTTGCGTTGGAGGAGATAGATTTTCTCATTTTCCCATCATGTTTCAAACACCAACAAATAGCAGCGGTATCGATCCATTTGAGGCAGAGGCGTCACAGACTTATCAAGCTCAAGCCCGTGGTGATATTATCGCATGATGTCAGCCATGTTTTATTCTGTGTCATGACTTGAGAGACGAGTTAGATTTTTAGGGAAGATTCTTCTTCATTCATCGACCTCAAAAGCCTTTTTTCAGTTCAATTGATTCAACATTAAAGCCGTTGATAGGCGTCAGGTTGTCTTTTTACGTCAGTTTTTCTCACCACTCATCATTGTATTGGTCCCAGTGTTCCATGGCAGCCCCTCAAACAATGGAATACATTCTGGTGTTTCTGGGTGCATTCGATCCCATTGGGAGTTGCAGTTACCACATACAAAATTAATAGGATTGGTATCGGTATACAAAGCACATATCTGCTTGTATAAAAGTCTCTCCATTGTTTAGCACCAACGTACCTTTCTGACATGTTGGTGAAGCAGCGTTTCAGTTTTATGGAGCTAGGGTCTGGAATAGTCTCCCTGAAGATGTTAGACTGGCCTCTACTCTTACAGTGTTTAAGTCCAGGCTGAAAACTGTTCTGTTTAGCTGTGCATATGACAACTGAATGTGGTTCTTATCTTCAAACTTTTGATTTTTACATTTAATTAATCTCATTGTTGTGTTTTTAATTGTATTATGTTCTTTAACTTGTCTTTTCTGTAAAGCACCTTGAATTGCCTTGTGTATGAATTGTGCTATACAAATAAACTTGACTTGCCTTGCCTTGCCTTGCCTTACACCAGGACTACACCAGGACTACACAAGGACTACACCTGGACTAAACCAGACTAAACCTGGACTAAACAAGGACTACACCAGGACTAAACCAGAACTAAACCAGGAGTAAACCAAAATTGAAAATAAAAATGAATCAATTAAAAATGGTAAAGAATGCATGTTTGACCTTTCTCTGAGCTCCTGGACAGTTTCCTCCTTACCCCCTCCCCCTTTCTCCTTCATCCCCCCTACTCCGGGAAGAACTAACCAATCAACAGCCCCTCTTCATCCAGCTCTGTTCTCATTCATTTATCCAAAAAACGTGTACAGCTCTTTTTCTGCTGCTCTTTCAAATATATTTGTCATTGTGGGATAAAATGACATCATATAAAAAGTTGTTGAAGTTGTAAAACATGCAAGTATCCTTTAGGGGGCCAAAATCTGTTTAAAAGCTCCATATTCTGCAAACCATTAGAACCATTGACCATGTTCTAATGTTCTAATGTGGCGTCTACCTCAAACACATACACAAAGATGTGTTTTGTATCATTCAAGCATGTTTAAGTAATTAATTATGTTGAGCTATAGTCCTCTCCAAGAGCTGAAAACAGATTCACCATGGTGATGTAACAAATAGGAGCAACCTGCACCGTCAACAAATGCACCCAGAGAATCATTGTTGCTACATTGCTAGCTTACCACCATTTAACATATTTGATCATAGAAGATGTGTGTTCGGCTGTGAGGGTGTCAAGGCTTTGTTTATATCCCAGGAGATGTTATTTCAAAAAAAACTTTTTTTTGGTCCTGTTTTAAAGAGACGTGTCTAATCAGAACGTTTGTTATGGAGTCCACGTGGGAGCTCCACAAAAACAGCTTGCATTAGATAAATATTGTGTCTAAATGTATCCAAAATAGACTGTGAAATGTGTAACGACCCACACTTTACAAGAGCTGCAGTGGTGAAGATGTTTTGTCTCTACATGTGTTTATTGAATTATAAATTTAAGGATGGTGGTACCTCCTGATGGTGCGCAGCAGGGTGGAGCGAGCCTCGTTGTGAAAGGTGATGATGATGGAAGTGGGAGGAAGGTCGGTGTCATAGTGAAGAGTAGTGCATCTGAAACAGAAGGACAAACAATAGTACATTAGACATGAAGGCTACAGAGCCATGTTAGTGCAGGCTGGAGAGTGATAAATATCTGGTGAATATCAATTGTGGTCTTGTTCTTTTATTCTCAATCTTTTATCTCAATATCACAAATTGAACACACACTGTACATGCCTTTAGTAAATGCACAGGAACTGCATTGTGTAATATCTCTCAGAATTATGCCCATTCACACAACAGGTTTCACTACATGACTGCTGCCTAGCACACATGTAAAAATTACAATGATCAGATATAAATAAATATGTTTACAAAAAACAATATTGGAGTAGACACAATTCTTAAAAAAAAACATTAGGGATGCACTGATATAAAAATTCTCAGTCGATACCAATATTTCCATTACTAGTTTGGTTTATATTGATATTGATATTGAATGTTTTTAAAGACTATGCTTCTATAAAGCTAACTAAGAAATCCTCAAATAAATGCTTTAAAATGTATTTATTAATCTATGAATATGCATCAAATAATAAAGTGAGACAATTTGAATTGGCTTTTCTATCTCTGTCTTAAATATTAGAAGTGATCCTTTTTGCACAACATGTTAATACCCATCTGTACAGGCCCATACTGATATCAGTCAACTTTGTGAATATCAGCCAATATTGAAATGTTGAGCCAATACCGATGCAGAGGGCATGCACAGCGTCATTCTGTGTAGAGTTTGCATGTTCTCCCCATGCCTCTGTAGGTTTCCTCCAGGCACTCCGGTTTCATCAAACATTAAAAGCAATAGGTTTCCCATTGGGGCCCGAACTCCCCTGAAAAAGAGATTCTGAATCTCAGTGGGACTTTTCCTGCTATATATATATAATATGATATTGGATAACCTTAAAATTAAAAGGTGCAGAACTGATAGAAAAGGAAGCGTTTAAAGTGACAGGTAAATCAAGATACTCCAGACTTCAGATAGATAGATGTTTGTCCTTTTAAGTTTACCATGGGCACTTTTAAGTAGTAACGCAGTAGAGCACAAAAGTTGAAATCACAATCTGCACTAAAAATAGTGTGACCAGATGTCCCACTTTATGTTGGAATGCGAAATTTGGAATACATTTTTTAGCTCAAACACAGCGTCCCACAAGTTGAGACTGTGTACCACTTTTTAAATCAAAAATATTCTTCAGAAAACATCCCAGGTATAATAACTTCAGATGACATGCAACATTTATTTCTATTGTAATTCAGGAGCTGTAATCTGAGCCTGTCACTTTTCTTCAGTGCAGAGCTGTCAGAGGCTAATGCTAATGTTCTGAAATAATTACACTTTAGCAAATGGATAATTCTAGCTTCAGACAAAACGACGTCAAAGCTTTGACAACACAGGGTTAACGATGCACACACAAACACATCTATGGCCTGAAAAAGGATAAAACGCCAGCTAAAAACTACAATCCATGCAGCCCATGACACGTGTTGGGGAGGAAGTGGCTCAGTGGTAGAGCAGTCGACCAGAGGGTTGGCAGTTCAGTCCAGCTCCAACCTGTCTACTTTTGTTGTGTCATTGTGCAACACACTTAACCTGTACCTTAACATGTATAGAAGAGGTATAGATAGATAGAGGATGTAAAGAGGAGGCATAGCGGATGTATAGGAGGTATAGAGGATGTATAGGAGGCATATAGGAGGTATAGAGGATGTATAGGAGGTATAGAGGAGGTATAGAGGATGTATAGTAGGTATAGAGGAAGACATTGAGTGTCCTTTTCCTCAGACTGCTGACGTACACTGATAAGCTGATAGTAAAGGCCTGAACTGACACTCTCTGAATGAGCTGGGATCATTTACAGATAACTGCTGCTGAGAGCTCCATGTTATCTTTGTAAAACTCAAAGTGCACGAGAAGCAAAGATGAACATCCCAAACCTCCTACAAACAAACCATCAAATACAGCATTTAATACGCATCTTGGAGGTTCCTGATAATACATTGCCTTTTTTTTTTTTACTATTTTGGCCCAATTTGATGGTTCTTATCCTATTAGCTATTACATGTATGTATTTATGTATGTATGTATGTTATCTATGTATGTACTGTATGTATGTATGTATGCATGCATGTATGCATGTATTTATGTATGTACTGTTTTGTACGTTTTTGATTTAGTCAAATTAGTCCAAATGTCAGTGATCCATCAGCACCTAAAGGCCAGGGCTTGCATTACTGTGAGGTGTGCTGCCCACAGCATTATAATACAGCACTCATATTCACTCATATTTCAACTAGAACAGGTCACACCTCTGGACTAAACCAGGACTAAATAAGGACCGAACCAAGACTAAACAAGGACTCAATGAAGATTAAACCAGGAGTACACCAGTATTGAATCAGGACTAAACCAGGACTAAACCAGGACTAAACCAGGACTAAACCAAGCCTAAATGCCCCAATCATGTCTAAACCAAGGCTAAACATGGACTAAACAGTACTAAACCAGCACTAAATTGGGACTGAACAAGTACGAAACCAGAACTAAACCAGGACTAAACCAAGCATGAATCATGTCTAAACCAGGTCTACATAATGGCTAATCCAGGTCTAAACTATGCCTGTGCTTTCCAAAGACAGCAAGGTGTATATCTGCAAAACGGCCCCATACGTCTGGCATCATATTGGTCAGATGTGTTCAGGGCCGGGGGTCATTAGGTATTTCAGGTTTGAGCCTAATTGGCCAAAGTATGTGCACGTTAGAGGCTGTCAAATATACCTGACCTCCCAAATTCAATCCAAAATGGCCGACTTGACCCTCACCACAAACTCAAATTTTTTGTAACGTTAACTCACTTTTGTCTCCAGTCGGCTCCATTTAGAAATTTTGAACATTCCATATGATGGTCTATATTATAATATAATATTAAAATAATGTTTTACACGTTGCCTTTGAGTAATTTATCTAGAACATCCAAGCCAACTTAATTACCCAGTTAGTTACGTGCTTATGAGCATTTATTTCCTTATTTCCTACTTACATATGAATAAGACATGACAGTAACAGTAGTAACTCCACTTCCCCCTGTTCCCCCCACATGTGTTTTTAAAATAGATTTCTCTCTATATTTTCCCCTTGTGACAGGCGTTTGATGCGTTCATCTACATGTTCTTCGCCATGGAGATGGTGGTGAAGATGTTGGCGTTGGGAATCTTTGGGAGGCGCTGTTATCTCGGAGACACGTGGAACAGACTTGATTTCTTCATCGTCATGGCTGGGTGAGTCTATATTTCATGGGGCTTGTATGTCAGGGAAGGTGCTGGTTTAATGAGGTACAGTAAGAAGCATTGATTATCATGTGAAAAAAATCATATGTTGCCCTATATGGACAATTCAGGCAGTGTCTTTATTAAAGTAATGTTAGATCTTTTCACTTTCTGCATATAGCAACCACTGATACTGAAACTTGATAGCTTGGGCACATTTATAATATTTATACTATGCCACTTCAAGATTTGATCCAAAACTGCATTTCCTTTTGCAATGCTTTTACTGTTTTCAATAAGAAAGTATTCACATCTGAATCAACAAAAGTTTTGTCACCAGCCATGATAGCTACGCAACAGAATTTGAATGAGAACGGTGCATCTTAATCATCTATTTTCATGAAGAGAGAGTTGAACATCCAAACCCCATGGCACCCTGTCTCTCCCATGGGGGCTGATCATAGCTGGATCCTTCATCAAATATTAAAATGTTGATAGTCTTTGTGTTTGATCGAATTACGGCTGACAGTAACATTATTAAGAGGTAAATCAGCTCGACTCATTAGCACTGGGATCACTCCAACACAATATCGGAAGTTCATCTGAATTAATATTTCATATAACCTCACCAGTGATTCTTAATGGAGAGCAGTGTCTCTGAGGTGCAATGTTCCATGAAGGCTGCATAATTTGACATGCTAAATAATAAAAATAACAGATTCCTGCAATATTTCTAATTAATCTGCAATCACCTCAGCACTTTATTAGGTAGTACCTAATAAAGTGGCCCCGTTGTGGTCTTCTGCTGCTGTAGCCCACCGCAGATCTGCAGACCATGAGGAAATAAGTGGTTATCTGAGCAATGGTTGCATTTCTATTATCTCAAACCTGACCTCTGGCATCAATAAGTGCCACGCTCTGGATACTGCATCTCTTTGGAGCCATTCTCTGTAAAAATCTAGAGATGATTGTGTGTGAAAATCTCTCTTGTGTTTTTCTTGGACATGTTTTATGCAATCCCTAAATGCATTAAGTTGCTGCCATTTGATTTGATGAGCCATTTTACCAATTTTATAATGTTTTGTAATTAATAGTGGACGCATTATTTTGATTAGCGACAGACTGGTTAGTGCTCTTAGACAATACTATATATATAACTATATTGTATAAAGTTTTGTCCAATATACCATGCAACTGAGTACCGCTGCTCTTTAGACACATACATATGGTACCACCCACTCATTTGGCTTCCTCCTGCAGCATCCTATAGTCTAATTTTGTCACACATGTAAATCCAATTGCTCTACCTCCAACCATCAGCCCTGTTTATGCTGAAAGTCAATGCCGTAGTCGTAAGTCAATAACATTTCAAATGCAAATGCCCAACTCAGAGGCTGTCATTACTGTTATTAACTAATGACAGGATGGCTGTGTATGCTGTGCGTGGCCTCTTCTTTAACATGCAGGGAGCAGCCCACACCGTCAGCAGCAGCAGCAGATTTAAATATGTCTATAAATGAGACACAGTGTAATAGATCTATCATGGTTTAATTGATGGAGATGATTGCTATGGTTATTAAGGAGTGACTATTAGTAATTTTTCAAGATCAGATTGATCAAAAATTTACTGAATGCAAGCATTGAATTTGTACGGAACTTTTTACTTTTTGGAGTTGAAGATGTAAAGTGGAGTCTGCATTTCCCCCCGTGTTTCTGTAGGTTCTCTCTGCTTCCTCCCACCATCCTTCACACAGTAACAAAAATATTTAGTGATCTTCAGTTTGATCTTGTTAGAGGCTGCTGGAGTCTATACCAGCAACTATGATTCTATTCCTTACCTCCTTGTTGTATATGTCCCTGGTGGGTGTCGCATGCCTCTACTCTTTTCTCTATGCTTCCTTTCCTAAGCTCTTTTCTTCACCTCCTCTGTTGCGTCCTTGCCTTCTTTTATGTTTCCTTGCTTCCTTACCTCCTCTCTATTTTCCTCTGGGGAGAGTCACATTTACTCTGTTTGCCCTGCACACTACTACACTACTCGTCAATCTCCTCTGTAGTTTCCTTGGTACCTTACCTCTTCTGTTGATTCCTCCTAACCCTCTGTGGAGTGTCACAGTTCTCATTTTCGCTGTGTCCTGATTTCACGTTTGTACACTTTTGGTCACACACAGCTGTTGTTTCCTCTCTTCAAATCCATAGTTGTTTCCTTTACCTTCCCCTGTTTCTTCCTACTCCCTAGCGTCTCCTCAGTTGTATTTCTACTGTATAGTGCTTAACATTTGTCATTTACTGTGCCCTGCTTCCTTTTTGGTCCCCTCCTCTGTTGTTTCCTTGTCTCCTCTGTTGTTTCCTTGTCTCCTCTGTTGTTTCCTTGTCTTCTCTGTTGTTGCCTTGTCTCCTCTGTTGTTTCCTTGTCTCCTCTGTTGTTTCCTTGTCTCCTCTGTTGTTTCCTTGTCTTCTCTGTTGTTGCCTTGTCTCTGTTGTTTCTTTGTCTCCTTTGTTGTTTCCTTGTCTCCTCTGTTATATCCTTGTCTCCTCTGTTGTTTCCTTGTCTTCTCTGTTGTTGCCTTGTCTCCTCTGTTGTTTCCTTGTCTCCTCTGTTATATCCTTGTCTCCTCTGTTGTTTCCTTGTCTCCTCTGTTGTTTCCTTGTCTCCTCTGTTGTTTCCTTGTCTCCTCTGTTGATTCCTTGTCTCCTCTGTTGTTTCTTTGTTTCCTCTGTTGTTTCCTTGCCTTCTTCCTTTGTGATGCCTAGGGAGTGTCATAGTTGCTTCTCCTGAACTCCATGGTGCTTCTTTACCTGTTGTTATTCACTTTCTAAATTCCCTGACTCCTTTCCTTGGCTTCTTGGTGTGTTTGCCTCTGGGAAGCATCACATTTCTCATTTACCGTGTGTGCCCTAATTCCTTTCCTTGGCTCCTCTTGTTGCCTCCTCAGTTGCTTCCTTGCCTCCTCAGTTGGATCCTCAAGGGATTGGCATTGCTCATTGCTTCCCTTCTGTTGTACACTCCTTTGTCACGCCCCTGTGGCCCCAATGCTTTACACAGTACTGTGGTTTTCTATATATCTTAGATACAAAAACAGGGCTTACCCTTAAGCAAGCTGCCTGCAACACATTTCTAATGCTAATTGTGCATTAAAAAGATGCTTAATCAGCTAACCAAGGTGCAAGTTTAGTTTAAAATTCCTCTCATCATTCAGATCCAGTAGACATAAATGCATAGTTGTCCTCGCCCTATTGTAATTCTCATCAAAATAAGATCATTACTTTGAGTTATCTTGCTCAAAGGATAAAAGTGAATAGTAATTCCATCCATCTAAATCTGATTTCAAGTCGGTATAGCAAATCAATGGAAGTTGAAGCCACAACTCATAATGCCCATATCTTGCCCATATGCAACACAAAAATTGTGAAGTTCAATTCTCTAATTTGATATAAACTCAATGATAGAAACCCAGTTAAATGGCACAGTCCAGTGGTTATCAGACGATGGTACAGGAAACACTGGTGGCACTGGATCCTCCGTGGTTCTCATGAATCTTTTTCAAATTTCTAATTTAATTCAGTGTCAGATTTAGTTACGATTTAGACCTGTTTAAATATTGGTTTAGTCCTGGTTTAGTCCTGGTTTAGTCCTGGTTTAGTCCTGGTTTAGTCCTGTTTAGTCCTGTTTTAGTCCTGGTTTAGTCCTGGTTTAGTCCTGGTTTAGTCCTGTTTTAGTCCTGGTTTAGTCCTGATTTAGTCCTGGTTTAGTCTTGGTTTAGTCCTGTTTTAGTCCTGGTTTAGTCCTGGTTTAGTCCTGGCTTAGTCTTGGTTTAGTCCTGTTTTCGTCCTGTTTTAGTCCTGGTTTAGTCCTGGTTTAGTTCTGGTTTAGTCCTGGTTTAGTCCTGGTTTAGTCCTGGTTTAGACGTGGACTGAATCTCATTTAGATCTGGTTTAATTTCAGTTTAAATCTGGTTCAGTCCTGGTAAAGTCTCTGTTGCCTCATTTAGTAAAAGCATTTCCCTGCATAATCCCTGTTTTATTTCTTGGTTTTTAGCCCTGACACCTACCATCACAGTTCTTTTACTCCTGGGGGGCTGCTGTAGCACATGTCGCCTCATGCAGGGAGCGTATCCACCGATGGAGGGGGTTACTGTGATGAACCAGGAACTGCTGCTAACACTAACACAACGCTAACAGTAGGCCTTCCACCCAAATGGGATTAGAGCTGCGGGAGCTCCATCACATCCAGGGCGTGAGAGAGAACTGTACCAAGCAAAGTGAGGGTAATCTGGGGGAAGGATGGTTCAAAAAGATGGGGCCAGTGGTGGGCTGTAAGCTGCTGTTTTAGATCACCGTGTTACAGTGGAAGAATTAACTTGCAGTGTGTTCAAAAGAGTGTTTAAATTCAGAACAAACATATCGGAAATACCAAAAAATAGAATCTAAATGCCCCATAGAGAGTGATTGTTGTCTGTCAGTGTGTGTCTACATGTCAGCCCTGAGACTAAATCGCCATGGCTCAGGGTGTACGTAAATATACATACACACACTGACAGTAGTATAATTGAAGACTAAACATGATCCCACATTTTTTCATCCCCATTTTTCTCCCCAAGACCAAGCCACTGAGACAGACTGAGCTCTACAAAAAGATACACATTAGTTTTTCCCTCCTCCTCCTCACCTTCCTGACTTGCTATCACAGTCTCACACAAACCAGGAAGTACATACACAAACCAGGAAGTATGAGAATAACAAGCAGCGGTCTTGAGTTGGGTTTTTAAATAAAAAATAAAAAAAATATGCGGTGAATTTTTTAATGAAACGGCAGCCCCTTCACATTATTCCTGATTCTGGATAGATAATGGATATTTCAATCAGATCGCTCATGTCCTGTGGAAGCGGTTCTGTTCAGTTCTGTTAATTGTTCTGCCCCATCCTTCTTCCCTCACTTGAATGAAAAAGACACAAAATACTGAACTCCACCTAAGGCAGAGGACTATTATATTTTTTACTCCAGTCCACAGTTCCACAGCGGCTGCTCTTCCACAACAGAACCAGTGCCGTGGGACACATCTCTCTTTATTGAGATGCTGACAGTGTAAATATGGCCGCTCTAGGCTTGTTTGTGCATTGCTCCTATGACTGACAGTGATCCCAATTTGAGTTTTTAACTTTGCCCAAAGCTCACTGGACACAGAAACACAAAATGCTGAATGAAGTGTGCAGTGTGGACTTGGTTACTTATTGATGGCACTGCTGGCTTTGCTGAGTTGTTAGGTTTTTAAATATTTACAAGAGAATAGAAGCAGGACAAATGTTGACTGGGGTTAGTGCCAGGACCAGAATAATGCTTTGGAGTCAGATGAGGTAAATGTAATGTATTGGTTCTGCTTGGTGAGAATTGGATGTAGTATAAAACTACTCCCAGCAGCTATATGGCACATGAATATCCAGAGTGGCTTTGTTTAGGTGAAAAATGCAAATGGGTGGGTATGGTGAAGTGGACACCCTCAAGTTATGTTTTTATTTTATTTTTTTATGAAGCATTTTACTGATCATTTCTATCATACGGGTAGACTAGGGTAATTTATGGTTAAGGATTCGGGTCGGTACTCACATACATACTCACATACATACTTACATTACTTTATTACCTGATTATTACCACACTATTGCCACATTGTTACAATGCTGTACAGTAAAGTGCCACCGTGATTTTTATATGGTATATACAGGTTTGACTATGCAAATCACATTTACGCAGTACACGTCTATATTTCAAATACAATTCGAAGATCATATTTTTGTTGGACCAAGACAAGATATTAGGTCCAAAAGAAAAAGGTCAACCTATATATAAGAATTATTTATGTTTTTTATGCTTATTCTTTCAGATGATGAGAATACACCCCATTAACCTCAGGCTGACACCCTTTTTATATACATTCATTCATTATTTAGTCACCAATTGACCTATGCATGCATGTTTTTGGACAGTGGGTATTCAACTTACAGCATTTTTCTCTATCATGGTGTACATTCATTTAAATGCATAAAGCAGCTAGGCCTATTAGGGCTATTTATCCATTTCCGCCGAGCACATAATCCACCTCAACATTGCCTCAAAAGCATCTAACCCTCCTTTAGACTGCTGTGAATATTTACTCAACATGTTTACCAAAATTGTTTCTTTAGGCATCATTCCTCATGTTGGGGTTATCTTCAGAAGGCTGTCTTAGTGCGCCTCTGCTCAGATCCTAACGTGTGAAATAACGTCAGTGAATGGCGCGTGTACAGGAATGGTGGTACATCAAAGCATGCCGTACATTTGACCATTTAATGCCTGATTTTCCATAAGCAGGTCTTTTATGCGCTACTGTAAGCTCACGCCTGTTCAAGTTTATACTATACAGCTCAAAACATTACTGAAGCTAGAGGTACATCAGCCAATATTTTTGTGGTAATGTGAAACTAGGAGCTATTCATAGTTTGCCAGTGTAAGAAAAAATAAATGTGGATATACAGTGAATCACTCTGCAATCCGTTTTGCTCCTGGGGTGCCCCCCTTTATACCCATCTCTGCCCTCTGTACTCACTGGTTAACTGGCCATCATTCCATTCCCGCAGACTGGTAAATTGGTACAAATGTATCTATAAAACAATAATTGGCCAAACCCCTCAAGACCTTCAATCACTCAACACTCACAACCTACGCTCCAGTAACACTATGACCATGAACATCCCACGAGTCCGTACATCTTTTGGTCAGTCCCCATTTTCAGTTCGCTGCCCTCGACGAAAAACATTCAAACTCAGTACATTACCGCCCCTTCATCGACCCAGTAGTCACCGATCAATGTAACTGTTAGGTCGTAGTTCAAAATGAAACTGACCTATCTGGTAAAAAGGGTATCCGGTATATCAAAACTGGCTGCATCACTATTTTTGGCGTTTTCTTTCTATCAAAAGTTTGCATAAAATACTAGTAACAGATGCAGAGTTGCTTTTGAAGTTGTACGTTAGATCCTAGTGCGCCTTATATCTGAACAGCAGAGCCTTATTTACCATGCCTGTGCCTATAGTGGACATATGGTCAGTGTATGTCTCATAGGACCCCTGCTCAGTGACCTTGGGACAAAAATAAAGTTACTAAATTTAGTTTTTTGTGTACAGTATGATGCAGTCTGATGACGTTCCATGCAAATATTAACATTGACAAGTATTTAGAATATGTAAAGAATATATAAAGTATGTGTACTGTAGGCATTGGCTCTAACCGGAGGGTTGGCGGTTTAAATCCCACCCCAACTTGTGTATACTGTTGTTTGTTGTTGTGTCCTTGGGCAAGACACCCACATTGTCAGTGTTAGTGGTATTTAAAAAGGCTATAGGGCTGTAATGCAATGAAATGGTGAAGTGAAAAAGACTGAGGCAGTGTCTTTATTAGGATATTATTATTCAATTATATTATTATTAATAAACCTTTGGGGGGGCTTCAGTTGATCCTCTTGAACTGTGGTATATATTACATTTCAAATTATACAGACTTTGATAAACAAGCATATGATTTTTGTGGTGGTCTCTGCTCACCAGCAACTGCTTCACTTAATTTTACCCTGTAAGTACAATATATACATTCATTTATAGAATTGATTTTAGCAAATGTAACAATGTACACTTTGGTTTATAGTATTGGTCATATCCTGTATATATGAGAAACATGTAGATGATGGAAATTGGGGCAATTTGAGCCAGTGTCTACATGCAGTAGTCCTCACAGATCTAACTTTACAGATGTGATGAATATAAACCAGGATTATTTTAGCCCGTTAAATAGTTATAAAGTTATATTTCCTTATCTGCCCCAGTCGTCTGAGTATCTTTGATGATAGAAGCTCTTTGACTTAAAAACATCAGCATTAATGAAAGAGCAGGCCGAGCAGGAGCAGTGCCAATGTCTTTGGTTTACTTTTATCTGTGAAGGCGCTTCTCCCACAGACTGCTATAGTAGGACTATAATGTAGGTGTTAATATCACTGTCCTTATATTGCTACACATTATAGGCATTAATAAAGGCCATGGTGGTATTACATGTGGCACAGTCAGAAGGTTTCGCAAAGGTGATGAGGTGAGTTTGTTTGGTGTAGAGAGAACCAGCTAGAGTATTGTGAAGGTTCCTCTCTGTAATCCAGGCTGTCTGACATGAATGGGCAATTTCTCTTGGATGAAACGACTTCAATTTAGCCTTGAACATCAGAATGTATAATTGACAAAAATCGTTTTTTACCTAAATTATCTCCACATGGGGCTGACCACCTCTGGTAAACGTTTTACCTTCTCGGTTGAACAGATTCACCAATGTCAAGAGTGTCGAGCAATTTTATTTTGCCACAGTCAAAAGACTTCGTGATATTATCAGATTTTTAAGGTTTTGGCAGCTATAATTTGGCCCAAAAGGAATTTTACAAAAAAAGTCATAATTCACTAAAAATCTAACCACGTTGTGTTACATAATTAAGTAACATATTTGTATATCAATAGACACTGCATACTGACATTACCTGTTTGTGTGAAATCAATGTATATCTGTTTTCGTTTTTGGATTTTTATAACATTATCTTAAGCCCGGGGTGTTCCCAGAGTTGGCCTGCCCTTTGTGATGATATGCTTTTGGATTGAGGCGTCAGGGTCTTGGTTAAGTTGTTCTAGCTCTATTAAGAATGCATCATGGAAGAAACTGCCTTATTTTCACCTAGACTTTGCCAGTGACTCTTGACTTCCATTCCTTCAAAATACTGGTACTAATATACTGTAGTCCTGACCATAGCTTGGTCTCATTAGTGCAGACTTCTACAACTAAAAATGTCAACACAAAGTAACACAAATAAAGACAGTGGCCAAACAGTGTTACCATGCATTAGGACAGCACTATTCTGAACCAAAATAAACTGTATGGGGGGGAGCTCTGTAAAAATCAAGGCCAAAACAGTGTTGCATTGCACTGGCCCCCTTTAAAATTACTTTAAAAAAATCCAGGAAAGCCAATTGCCTCAAAAATATTATGTAAATGTGCCAATGCATGTCACTTTAAGGCCCTTTTTCCCCCGGCTGGCCACACCCACTTCACCACTACAGCCAATGACAACAATCAAAAGTAGTAACAAGGTGGGTTTTCATCACCTTTCCACATAGAGAGGCTAAACCAAGCATTTTCAGCTCCTGAGAAGATACATTTCTTAGGAGCTTACTCAGCCTACAGGGCATACTCAAACCTAAATAAAACAAAACAGAAAGCTCAGGAAAGTTGAGATAGCATAATAGAGCTCGTTTAAGTAAATTTCACAGTGTTGGTTAATGAGCGTATCTCTTTGGACCTGTGCTAATCTGTGGTCATCCATCCTTTCTGACTTTTTGCGACTTTTGGGACTTGAATCTCCTCCATAGTCGTTCATCTGTCATCTGAATAATTGATGCCGTTTTACCCAGATGTACTTTAGCCTTGGTCTTTGGCAGAGAATAGGCTTTTAGTGCTGTTTGGTAATTGCCACTTTGAATTTATTTGCACGTATAAAGCTGGTGAAGTGTCAGGAAGATGGGGTTAAGGTTTTTGGAAGGCTTCATCATGTATTTAAAAGCCAATTTAAAGGAATTGCAAATTGAATGCAGTATCTATCAGTCTTGGGTATACAAAACTAGAATTACAATGGCATTTGTTGAAAACAATGCAAGCAGATCTGTCTTTGGTATCTGTATATGAAATTAAGATGCTTGTAGCTTTTAAGAAAGTATAGGCCTACTCTGACCCAAGGTGTATATTGGCGAAATGCCCCCATACGTATGGCACCAACAGGCACCTTAATTGGATATTGTGTGATTTCTAAGGGTTTTTATATTGTTAACGAGAAGGGTCTATTTGACTTTGTGATGTTTGTGAAGGATGCTTTTTGACATATTTTGTAAACTTCCCTAAAACTACATTCTTCTTTCAGTCTATAGGGGGCGCTATAGAGGTAACTGCCATCATATTAGTCAGATGTGTTCAGGGCCGGGGGTCTATGTACATTAAATATACAATTGCCCGGATCACTGTTTCAAAATTCATGCGATTTCATTTATGTTCATGACTGAAGAGTGTGTACTGGGACTAACCCATGTATAAACCTAAACATGACAGTGAGTATCCTGGCTCATTCATACAACCCATTGAGAAAAAACCCACCTACTGTATCTCTCTTCAACACATGTTCTTTTGGTTCTGGAGTGAAGTCTGTCTCTGGTACAATTTTCACAACAGCAGCTTCAGCCCTGAACTGTCCCACAGCTCTGCTCTGATGGATGCACACTGGATAGTATCTCAACCTGGGACCAGCGTACTAGACATACATACACGCTAGACACAATGACAGACTGATACAAGAACTGCTCCTGTCAAAGAAGATGAACCAGAATAAGGAACTTGTGAGAAAAACGAAACCACACCCACAATAACAGTCAAATTTGGACAATTTAGGACTCTTACACAAGGAGAACACAGAGAAAATCCAGGAAGATCCAAGATTATTTATTAATTTTTAGGTATTTTTTGTTCCTGTCTTTGGTTCGAAAACAGCCATATCTCATACAGAAATAATGAAGTATATTCCACAGGGTTTGCTCTAAGAAAAACCTCTGTATAAACCTATTTACGCAGCTCATGTGTGACTTTTGACCCTATATACAGTCCTATTGTGTGGATACATTTAGAAGAAAGTCTAGCTAATGCAACAACACTAGCGAAAACTGCACTTTGATTTCATGGTTTGGTGAGTTACTGAATCTCAAAAACACTTATTGGACCTTTGACCTGCTCAGAAGAGTTAACTCATGTTTTGTTTTTTATTGCATTACTTTGTATGGAACCATTCAGCCATGTATTTCATCTGTATGCAATTTTTAATAGAGTCTGCAGTGTTTGATTGAACTTTGACCTTTATCACTTTCCTTGAAATGTCCAGGTTATTTCATAATTGTGGGTAACTTATTTTTCATCAACTTCTTCTTCTTTCAAACCCTTCTTAGATTACTGCTCCAACTCCAGCAAAACCTGACTTTTACGCCGCAATTATCTGGAAATAGCCTCCATTTTGTTCAAAGCTACTTCTAACTTCTTCTATGGACTTTAGCAGCTCTTGACTTTCATTAAAATGTCCCCCATTTTCCCATCTTCTTTCTCAAGCACACCTGTAAATTGGATGATAGCTCTGTTAGCGTTTATATCTCACGTCGGCGCAGGTCAAAAGGGGTCAAACGTCAGTAATTGGCTTCGGCTTCTAAAACATTTCTTTCTCTCAATTTTTTTCCTCATTTAGACAATCATGCCAGTGTCTTTTCACGGCAGCAATGTATCAGGCAGTAGTGCAGGTAATCCACTTATAGGAAGGCTGGCGAGAGGTGGGTAGTACTCAGTTACATTTACTCATTTACATTTACTCAGTTACATTTATTCAGTTACATTTACTTGAGTAATTTTTTAATAATTTGTACTCCATAGAGTGTCTTTACTACACAATACTTTTTACTTTGACTTGAGTAATAACAGTTTGAAGTAACTGTACTCTTACTTGAGTAAAATCTTAGAGTAAGAGTACTTTTACCCACCTCTGTGTGTCATGTAAGAACAGCTTTATGTGAAAAATGTGATGATGTGGAAATTCTGATCTTTGTGCCTTAATTTTTGAAAATATGATTTATGTTTTTAGTTTATCTTTTGAAAATATCAAAATCTTTAACATTTTTTGCAGATTACCACAAACTTAAATAAATAATCTTGACATTACGCTCAAACAGTTACTCAGTACTTGAGTAGTTTTTTCACCAGTACTTTTTACTCTTACTCAAGTAATTATGTGAATGAGTACTTTTTACTTTTACTTGAGTTACATCGGTACTCTTACTTGAGCAAAATTATTAGCTACTCTACCCACCTCTGGTTGGCAGTTTGATTCTCAAACCAAATAAATAAAAATAAAATATTGCGGTTTGCGTCACTGTTATGCTGTGCTGCCACATCTCCTTCAGTCTGCCCCAGGACAGCAATGGCTACAGAGGTAGTTTACTTCCACCTTCCTGTGTAACTATGGAGTAAATAAAAATGTCCTCCCTGTGTTTCTGTGGGTTCCCTCTTCTTTCTCCTACCATCCAAAGACATGCCTGTGAGTGTCAGTGTAAATATCCCATAATGAGAGAATGGTCGTCTATCTGTGTATGTCTTTAAGTAAATGACCAAGTTCCAAATTTTCCCTCATCAAAATATATTTACTTTATCTTGATATGCAATAAAAAAAAGCTTCATTCGAGACTAGTCAGAGGTTGTCACTTGCTTTTGACAAGCCTGGTTCATTCAATATGCCACTTTACCTTCGAAAAACAAAAAAAACCAACCTAAACACAAGCAGAACTGCAGACAGCTCAGAAGGAATGATTAAACGTAAAATAACGACTGTAATAAAAAGAAGAAATTGAACAGGGAAGAGAAAGGAGATGGCCCCAGGCTTTTGTCAAACGCTGCAGATAATTACAATGTTATGGAGGAAAAAAACTGACAGAGAGTGGAGTCTGCACACACCTGAAGAAGCTCTGAAGACACGGGCGAGGATGTCAAAAAATCTGCTTCTTTATGTAAGAAATATAGTCCTAAGATTTTCAAAAGATAGAGCCAATTACCAGTCCTCAACCTTCAAGACCTGCTCAGACATAAGTGAAGCAGATGGGAACTCATACAACGTAGACAATGGCTAATATGAATTTAAGCAGTTCTTGATGTTAAAGGAAGATCATGAGTTCATAAAAAAAACTTTTATTTAGAGGGATTCTTTACATGCCAATCCACCCCAAAAAACTCCTCTGTGCCTTGAGTGAAACCTGACTAAACACTATAGGAGACAAATTAGGACCCTACACACGTTTTTAGTCCATACATTTGCCATGTTCAGATGCACGAGGGTGGCAGACATGTTTGATTTTCCGGCACTATAGTCACTTTAGAAAACTAGTGAAAGAATTTAATATATTTGAGCCACGGTCCGTGTTTTCTTTATTTTGTGTTTGCTGGTATTGTGGGCTGGCTTACACACAAGAGTAACTTTGTGGAATGGTGTTCGTGAGCAATAGTCTTTTGTTGATTCAGATATCTCTAAAATTCAGCTGCAATTTAGTCACTTCTCTGTACCTGTGTTGTGAATATGACCTCATTTCTGTATATTTTGGTTGTATTAGTCCTTCCTTATTAATTCATTTGTGGCTGACGCAGAAGTCTCCCACTGTGCAGCACCAGGAGACGGTCTTTAAACTCGTTTTTCAGACAAACTCAAACAGAGGAGCTCAAACTTTAGAATAAACAGGAAGTTCTGATGAAAAGTGTCTTTGTGGGGCTTTAGGTATAGTTGTAAAAATAGGATTGTCTGTGTTTTACAGGATGGTGGAGTACTCGCTGGACTTACAGAACGTCAACTTCACTGCCATCCGGACAGTGAGGGTACTGCGGCCGCTCAAAGCCATCAACAGGGTACCGAGTAAGTACATACCAGAAAACGTCAGCTCTGTAATCGCCACATTACTGCTTTAGATGGGCCGAAATCGTAACATTTTGAACATTTCTGTGTGGCATATTATGGTGAGACATTGTGGCATAAAGTTTTGCCCTTACCAGTAAGTTAAGTCATTGTTGATAATGTTCTTTTTCTGGGATTATTCACTGTATATCCTGAGTGAACATCCCAGTAGATCCTCTGTTTGTGAAATACTCCGACCAGTCCGTGCCACATTCAAAGCCAGATAAATCACCTTTCTTTGCTTTAGATAGGTTTGCCTAATGCTATGTATGTTCATATTATGTATAGGGCTACACAATTAATCTCAATCAAATCAAAAACACATTTTTAATGCTCGCAAATAGCAAATCATATCCTGTGCACAAAAATGAATATATGTAAAAAATAAATGCTTACTTTAATATTTAATATATTTTTAATTTATTTATTTATTTCATTTAAAATTTTAAATAACAATCAGAAGTGTTTGCATGACAATACAAAATGAAATGAATGAAAAGGAGCAGAGAGAAGAATATATCTTATATT
>JAVQKC010090734.1:0-11974 GCA_036025475.1 Philypnodon macrostomus
CTCGCTAAGATACTCATGAAGTACTAATAACATGCAATAATAGTACATGGTAAAAAAGTGTGCAAAAAGAGATAAGTAACAATATAATAAACATATAATAAAACAAGTACAATAATAAAAGAAAAATACAAAGGTGCAGGTAGGATTAAATAAGATGTAGGTCGAGTATCACAGGTGGTAAAATACTTCAGATGAATTTTGTATTGCACATGATATAGTATTGCACATACATGATACATTCAAATAGTGCAGCAGCAGTAAACATATTACATAAAGTGATATTCAGTGAGCAGTAGTTCTGTGGATGAAATGCTGAAATGCCTTGTTCTGTGGATGAAATGCCTTGTTGAGGCCAGGGGTCATGGGTGGAGACAAGCACAAAATGACAATTCATGAAGCAGGTGGGCAACAGCAGAAGACTATTTCAATTTATTAGAAACATAGTGTATTCTTTTGTATTATTTATTTGTTATGAAACCAGAAATTCTTAAAGCCAAGTGTTAATACAATCAACTATGGCACACTTAATCAGTTTTTCTTAAAAATGTTCCAGTCCCGTGTTTTGGGGGTCCACTTGAATCTCCATGGCGACCCAGACATGAATGAACACAAGCCGGTCGTATTGACTTAACCCTTGCCGTGGTCTTAAGCTGCTACTGCCGCCGCTGCTGCACTGCTTCTATTGTGAGCAGTGAATTTTTCAAATCTTCCAAAGGTCAGAGTATTAATCCAGTGAATAAACCATGTGTTAACACCGCTGTCCATGGGGCCCACACAGGAGTAAGGAGCATATAGGTGATAGATAATTGTACATTAATATGAGCTGGTTCTCTGTCTGTTCACACCACCAACGAAAATAAAATGGCTCTCGAAATTGTACTGGTTTTATTTGAAAGGAAATAAACAAACCAATGAATCAGGACGCTCTAAACCAAAGAATAAATGAGGCTAATTATTAAACCAGGACTAAATCTTGTCTAAACTGGGACTAAACCAGGTCTAAAGTTGAACCAGGTTTAGAGAAGATCTTCATCTGGTTGACTAAGACTACCACACAAATGAAGTCACGCACTTGAACTTCAAGACTCACACCTATAACTAAACCACTGCTGTTTTCAGTAAATACTGTACCTTTTACTAACATTTAGTGTCGACAATGATTTACAAAATATCAAAAATGTAGTGCCTTTTGAGAAGCCCTATAAACAAAAAAGCATTTCTATTGCATTTTATTCTGGCTTCGCTGCTCATTCTTATTTTCCGCAGTCTGTGATGATGGGAAAGGATTTGGCATGCAAGGCAAGAAGGAGGGAGGGGTGCAAGAAATCCTGGAAAAGTGGATCAAAAAAGTAAATGAAAAATAATGTCATATTACTGCAAATATGAGAGCCTAATTTGTGCCGACTTTTTGCTAATTTCGTTTCTCGGCGTTAGAAAGAGGAAGCCCGGCTCACCTGCCTCCGCGCCACAGAGCTGACAGTGCCAGTGATCCATGAAATAAGCTGCCGCTGGCTTTGTTCAGATAAGAATGAACAAATCTGCACAATGTAGCGCGCTCCCAATCTCATTTTCATACTTGCATGCAGGCTAAAGGGAAATAAGCTGTTTGCAAGGCTTGATTAATCAGACTTTTGAGGGGCTTTTTGTCTATGGGATCTGGCTTTGGTCTCCTAGGTAACTGACATTAATGTTGAGCTATGGTTAAGACAATTGGGCACTGCAACAACAACAACAAAAATATGAAAAAATGCAGTAAAGACTAAAGTAGGTAGGGAAGGACTAAAATACTTACCCGTACCAAGACTAAAGTAGACCAGAACGGCCACTTTTGCAAGATTATTTAAAGGACTAGTCATATAAGCAATACAAAACAATGCAATAACAAACAAAATAATCAAATCTGATTTGGATTTTTGCGCAGTGTTGGTGGTGCTTTGCTTTTCAGCCTCCCCTCACAGGAGAGCAGGTTAATGTGGATAATCCTCGTTTGAAAAAGGGGAGAGATCTGTGTGAGTAAACCTCCAAATGGAGCCTTTTAGCATCACACAGTTTCATTTGAAATGTAATGAGACGTCTAAACCGAGAGGAGGCTTTAGAGATCTGTCAGCAATTCAATAAACATCTGATGCAAAGTGGGGATCATAATACGCAATATATTATCCAAATATTTACCCAACATCAAAATATTCTACTGGGTGAATGCAACTAAATACATAGAATAAACCCGGCCAAAATCTAAGGGTAAACTATAGCCAAGTCATTGTAATTTAACATGAAACATAATTTTGGAGACACTGAAATTAGGGCTTAAAATCAACAATATACCGAGGACTAACCCAGAATATAAAACAATACTTACCTACCAAAGACTAAGAACAAAGGCATGTTTAAGCCATCACTATTAGATGATCAGAGTCTCTTACTCCAGACTTTAATATGCTGTGGTTTGCATAGTTTTACATCAGATGCCCTCTCCAATTATATGGGCTTGGTACTGGTACAAGGTAAACTAATATGAGACCCCTTCTGACAAAATTGCCTGAACAAGATCTCAGCAATGTCTAATCCAGTTGAATTTAGTTTGAATATTGAACTAAACCAGAGTTAAACCAGAACTAAACCAACACTAACCAAGAATCTGACTTTGACATGTCTTACTGTCCATCTCTTTGTCCCTCAGAGCTAGTCAGAACCACCCAAAGCCCAGAACTAAAACCCTTACTTTTTCATCATCTTCATTCATCGCTTCATAAATCTGCCTCTAATGTAAGAGCAATCAGCCGTCGGACTCTTTAGCCCCACACAAAACACGATGTCAGGAATTTAAAAGCTATAAAACGCTCACGAAGAAGGAGAAGAAATAGTAGTTGAGGGCTGTCACAGTATGTACGCTTCAGGTTATGCAGACTACCAGCTTTGACAAATCTTCCAGTGACTGTATAGATGAATGCCTTTAGGGGCCCGGCCAAAAGCCCCAGCACTGCAGCCAGCCGAGGCCCTTATCTTAAATCCGAGCAAAGTACCATTAATCTTTTTGAAAGACCTTTATAGCTTTTAATGTATCCCAAATTAGAACATTTTACACCCTTGGTTCCTGAAATATGGTGATAAAAAGCCTTTAGAGTTTAATTTTTCCTGCCTGCTCGCTCTGACCTGCTTAATCCCAGCATGCATTAGGAGATATTTTAGTTTCAGCCTTTCTAATAAAGTTTATCCCACTTAATTATAATTGAAACATATTTTTTTCAAGCAGGTCTTTCTTTTTTTCAAGTGGCGCAGCGGTGGCACATTTCTTCATTACCTTAAGACTCCCCACCATCTCCTCCTCCCCTTAGTTGATTGTGCCTTGCGAATATTCCAAAGAATTACCCAATGGTTCAGTGGTGAAATTGTTCCAAGTTGTTTATCGAAGTCAGGCTTGAGGTTTAATAATAAAATGTCATCTCAGGGGTGGCACAGAGGAGGAAGTTTTGTTTTTTTTGCCCCATGTTTTATGTAGTCAGGGGGATTTGAATGCAACCGTGGCTAGACCAAGACTAAACCTGAACCAGGACCTCGCCAACCACTAAATTACAGCTCAAGACTAAACGGGGCTATATTTTGGACTCAACAAAGACTGAATTAACACAAAACCCTATACAGAGAAAACTTGAAGAACTGTACATCTAAGATTATCTGCAATAAATCTAAACGGAAAATAAACCCAGCTCGATTATCTGTCAAGTAAACCAACTATTGATTCAAAACTTAACCACTCTGACTCACAGTAAGATAAACTAATTATATTCAGAACAAATCCAGATTTGAACCCAGGACAATACAGAAAATCCAAACTGAAAAAGATCTCTTAATAAATAAAAAATAAAATAAAACTAAACCCGTGGCTCAGTCCTTCATTACTTCCCACTAACTACCGTCCTACCCACCATATTACCCGAAATTACCCATAGGTTCAATCATGAAATAGTTCCACATTGTCAGAGGTTCAATTAAAACAATCTCAGGAGTAGCACAGTAGGAGGCAGGATTTTTCCCTTTGTTTCCAGTGTGTTGATGCGACTAGGGTTATTGGGATTATTGGGATTATTCTGGCCTCACAATACGCACATGTTGTCAGTTTGGGATTTGAATGTTTGCTTCTTGCAGTCACGGTCTCGCTTTACTTTTAATTTAAGGGGACTGCCTGCAGTAACTTCACATACAGGAGTGGGGGGTTAAGTTTACCCTAGCAACGACTACTATGACAAAAATGCCTATTCTTCAGCATGGTCTTGTAAATTCATTTGCAATTTAAACAGGGCTAGTCAAAAGGGAAGCAATGTGAGGTGACGCTAAAAGGCTAAAACAGATCAGAGTCATTTTATTAAAACACCATTGGAGTCATTGGGCCAGAAACACAACCACAATATAACCTTTGAAATTAAACTCAAATTAATATTTTTGCTCAATTCCCAGTGCTATATACCAAACATGATACTTTTTAAATCATTGTAACATGTACCGGGAATAGGAATGGATGAAGATGATGTTCTTTTGTTCAAACAACCACATTTTATAAGCATAAACAATTCCTGTTATTCTGGTATTAGATCCTGTGTCAATGATAAGATGATCTAATACATTAAAGGAATCTCTAGTTGCATTAGCTCATGACTCCATCTAGTGGATGTAGTGTGGGAAGACTTGCTGAGGAGTTAACATTTCTTTGAAGGAAAGATTGAGAACATTCTAGAACACAATACTGATTGCTAAGAGGAGACATTCATTGTAAAACTCTACACTCTTCATAGCTTTACCAAAAGAGTGTTTTTTCTAAATCTTGTGACAAAGTTCAAAAACTACAATTTGTAAACAATTTATGAATAAATGAGTTTGATTTTGGCAACAAAATCATCAACATCAAATCCAGCCAAAATCACACATCTGAAATTATGAAATTGAAGTATAAATCATCTGTATTTGACACATTATTACCACAACTATTAATGTCTATTTTTGGGCAAATGTAGCTTGATGCCTCACACAATTCAATAAATGCCCATAGACTTTGACGTGAAGCTGTCCTGACACATCTCGTCACAGAGCTGTCCTGACTAATGGTCTCTCCTCTCTGTCGCTGTAGCTGGCTGTGAAAATTGCTCAAGCCGCTGATTGCCGGGACTTCGTAAAACACAAACAGGAAGAGGAAGCTTTGAAGGAGGCGCAGAAGAGGAAGAAGCAGATTGCCTGGGGGTACGACATGCTTAAACCTGAGATAGTTAGACTTTGAAATTGTATGTGTCTTAAATGGAAAGTTGTCATTATGATGGTATTTCTTGTTGATGTGTTGCAGGTTTGAGGCCAAAAAACGATGGGAAACCAAGAGCAACATGGGTTTCATGTGATAATGGTTGACAATAGTCAGAATTTTTGTTATAAATGAACTTTAAAAGTATATTTAACCATTTTGACTTTAGCCTATGAAATAATAAAAAATATTGTGGAAGCATAAACTTGGTAGGCTATCATTTAGATTTTCTCAGTGGATGCTCATACTCCACCCACACAGTGATCTGGGCTAGTATATATTTAATGTACATAGGCACATTACAGAGGTCAAATAAAGAATACCTCTATAGCGCCCCCATGTTTTTGACCCCATGGGACTCGGGACACACCGACTTTGGTACAAAACTTGGTACAGTGATTCTCCACAGTGTACCCAACATAAAATATTATTATGGCCCCACCCTACAACAAACAGGAAGTCGACCATTTTTTATTGAAATTAGGAAGTTGGGTATATTTGACAGCCTCTAACTTGCACATACTTTGCCCGATTAGGCTCTGAACCACCTTAATACCCCACGGCCCTGAACACATCTGACCAATATGATGTCAGTTACCTCTATAGAGGTAAAAAAAAAGAAGAATTTTGTTTTAGGACAAAAAATGGCAAAAAACATATTTCACAAACATCCAGACAAATCAAAAAGTCAAATAGACCCTTCCCATGTTTGTCATGGTTTGGGGCGGGGCCTCTAAATTGCTCGATAATAATTTAAAAACCCTTAGAAATCACACAATGTCTGATTTTGGTGCCAATTTTGGCAGACGTATGGGGGCGTTTTGCCGATATACGCCTTGTTGTCAGGGATGACAGTACAGGCCTAGTTTTTAGTAGTATTCTTTATCATGGACTGTGGGACTCAATTGATAGAGCATTTACAAATCCAGGTGTGTTTGCTTTATCTCTACTATTGTGAGATTGCTCTCTAAGGGACTCGAGTTCAATAGTAGTTTAGTCTTCTTGACCACAGACTATATTTGTGTTGTATATTTTGAAGACATCAGCAAGCAACGAGGAAGCCATCCACACCAGAAGAGGGAAAATGACAGAGCTTTCAAATTAATTCCTAAGGCGCCCATTGGTGTCTGCATTGTGTTATTTTTCATTACATTTCAGTGATTTGAGCGTTTTTGCTCTTCCAAATTAAATCTGGTGTACATTACTGGATGATGCGTTTATTTATTGCTGTAAAGTGGGTTAATCATGAAGACGCTGCTTTTCTTCTGCAGCCGAAGAGAATAGATAGATTAAAGCTCTAATGCAATGTACGGGATAATGTGCGATAGGATTTGTGAGAGGAAAATGAAATGTGGCCAATGTAAAGTGTGTTGTGAGCCGCCGTAAACTGCCGGTTGAACGGAGGGGGATGATGACAACAGAGGATTTGCTGCTGGCCCTCACCCATGGAGAAGACAGCGCATGTCTCTTGTTTGGGCTCGAAAACAATGGCGTGTATCTCTAGGCCTACATTCACTCATCATTGTGCTGTGAGCGTCTTCAGCTTCTGTAAACTCCTCTAAACCAGTGTTGTCTCTCCCACTTTGATCTATATCCCCCCCCTTCCGTCTTAGTCCATTGTGTGCTTACTAGGATGCAAGGGTCTGTTTTATGTATACAAAAGTTGATAGTTTGTATGTGAAAAATCTGTATCTGAATTGTGACTTAATAACGCAGATTAATCACACTACTGTTTTGGCCGACATCCTCCTTTTGTTTGACAGAGCAGCGCAGAGGAGGGCGGAGGGAGAAAGTGGGCCGTAGCGAGCGTGACCCTGTCCAAGCAGCCTGCAGTCAGAGAGTGAGCAGCAGACAAATAGGTGTGGAGAATCGCATACATTACTAAAAAATATAGACAGCATCGACAGTGTTCAGCTCGTATAGGCATACTACAGACCTCGATCTACAAAACAGTTTTTATGTGTCTTATATTTGCAGAGCTATAGCTGATTCAGTATACGTTCATTGAAAAGAATACAGACACACACTGCTCCCTCTGTTTAAATCGTGCTTCTCTGATAATATATTTGCTGTAGTTTCACAAAAACAACAGAATTCAGTCGTCTAAACGTCCTGTCTAAGGTTTTTGCAGTAAATTCAGTCCGCAGTCCCCCAAATGCCCCTGTGTAGGGAGGGGGAAGTATCTCTGTGACTGTTTGACTCGACCAGTGCGTCTGGAGCAGCGATAGAAGCTTTAGAGGGCTAGGGATGGTAGCTCCATCTCGAGCCCCACATGAAAAAAAAAAAATCCCAAAAAGCAAATTTAAAAATGAATCATTATTAATCGCAATTAATCACAGCCCAAAGGTGTGATAAATCTGATTAAACACATTTATTGATTGACAGCACTAATCTAAATGTGCATCACATTTCAAAAAGCTGTCCTTCTGCACCAATGACAAGATGTTCTTATAGTGTCTTAGCCAAAGGAACTCCACAACTGTTAGAGCTCATGACTCCATCTAGTGGGACTGCTTTCCCCCATTAGAATCAATTATGTACTGGGATGCAAGGAGCTATTGTGTGTGTATTTGAAGGGGCAACATTGAGATCAAAGAAACTTCATTCACCCCACAACAATTCATTTAGCCATCACATTGACTCCAAAGCTGTAGTATTGCATAATGCCAAAATTATTTTATCCACACTTTGAGAAAATGTTAAAACATAAAAATATACTTATCAAAGCCAACAACCAGTGCTTCCTCTCCTACTTTGATCTTTTTCTATCTAAAGCATTTTCTCCTCCCTTTTCATGAAGGAAATTCAGATTCAGAGCTAATTGCAAAGACGTGGTTGGTAAAAGTGCGGACATTGATAATTGCTTTTATTCATAAACCTTGCTTATTTTTCTCTAACTATAAAAATGATTGCTTCGCTTCAAGGTAATAGGAATTAAAATTAATCCACCTAAATTGTTTGCTTTGTGTGGCTGTGTAGGCCAAATCAGTATGGGGATAAAAATTAACCAAACATCAGCAAAAAAAAAAAGTTAAAGGCAATTCTCATTTACAGGCATGGCTGTGTAACATCTGAGGTCTCAGAGGTACAAACCCTACATACGTTTCATCCATGGACCACTATCAGAAGCTACAACTCTTGAAGACATCTACTATATGTATCAATTCAAACTCACAAAACCACAAGACATTAAACCAGGACTAAACAAAGACCTAAAGTCTAAATTAGTTCTAAACCAGGATTAAATCTGGACTTTATCCTGTCTAAACCAAGACTAAACCAGGTAGTCACCAGAGCTGGGTTCAGATATGAAACCTTTTGTATGACTCACTTTAACTTCATCAGAAGCTTTCACTTGCTGAGAATTGGTACTAATTAAACTATTAATTATCTCTATAATGAGACAAGACTTGAAACTGCATTAAGCTCATCAAAGACTGACAGGGGCTTTCTTCACTTTGATGATGCTCTGAAAACTATATCTCGATGAGGAGCAGGAAACATCACAGATGCTTCATTAACCAGACAAAAGGAGGCTGGGTTTTAGGAGCCTTCAGAAGTTATGGAGAACTCTTTAAGAATATAAAACCATTCTGGTCCGACTGAGTTAAGTTTATCCTCTAAGCTAACTGTAGCATATATATATGTAAAGCCATGTCCTCTCCTCGGACCCACACTCTGCTTCATTAGGTGTTTCAAACCTCTGCTATCATCATCTTCATCATTTTCATCTCCTTTAGTTAATCCTCTCATGGCTCCGATTGCATCCCTTGATAACGCTGATGTCTTTGTATCAGCGACATGTGTTCCCTTTCACACACAGCAGCTCGGGATCCTTTTAATAGGATTGTTGATGTTGTGTTATTTTACCCCGCGCCAAACAACAAACACTTTTCCTCGACATGCGCCCAAGGTGTCTCTCCACCACACATCAGCCCAGGTCAGGGGCTAAGACTGGCCCGCAGATACAGACTATTGAAAACAGCTCCTCAACATGATGAGGGGGAAAGTGGATTTTAAGCTTAAAAGCACAATTATGGCTGCTCCAGGCATTATCCAGTGTTCAAAGAGATTAATAAAGTGAGATGATAGTGATTTAAAGCAGAGCCGGTCATGTTCACTAACGAACGTAAGCTCAGAAAGAGGACAATAAGGTTTCTCTATTCATATAATGATCATTTATAAGCAAATGTGTTAGCAAATTGAGCATAATTCTCAAAGATAATGACATTAAGTTGTGTAGGGTAACATCAACTCATATTTTAGAGAAGTAATAAATATAGTAATTTCACTTAACTGTTGGTCAGAGAAATATGAAAATTGCTACTTTTGCATCCATTAGTTTCTATGAGTAAACCTGGCTCCTTAATAATTGAAAGTTAATGTAATGTAAAAATTGGGTCACATTTTATTTTACACAGCCCTTAACTACATTGTATCTACCTCATTAAGTACAATGTAATACACTGTGTAACAAACTGTAATAACATGGAACTACATTGTACATACTGACTAATAAGGATCCTAAACGCACACCTCGTTTCCCAGATGTAGGTAGCACTGAAGTCACTTTCTCTGCATCATTACCAACCAGACAAGCTTTGTAGACCAACGGCCAATAGGAGCACCCCTGACCGATAAAACAGTCTTATCTTGTGCATGCTTCTTTTTCAATACTTGTGTGTATATTATCTAGCATCTGGCTGGAGAAACTTGTGCAATGTTATACTATTTTGACAAATACTGCTACCATCAATTACAATCAATGTCACTTATCTGAGCACACATGAAAACTGTGAATTATCTAACTCCTCCTCACTGTATTTGCTTTGCTTAAGTGACAGTCTGTCAAAGGCTGATGGTGACATATTGCCTGTTTGATTTAATAACCTGTTTTCATTCTGGCTCGTCTGCAGCCCTCTCACACGTTTTAGCAGTTTTAATTAGTCTAATCATCGCTCTTCAAAAAGGCCACGGGGCTGTTTAATGGGTCATGTTTGTCAAGATGCACAAAATGAATACACAAAAGACATGCCATTTATTGAGCGCTACAGTCTCCCGGGATTAAGGGCGTCACGATTGATAATTAGTGGGAGACTTGATGCATCTGTATGAAGCCAGAATGAACCTCGTCTGCAGCAATGTTAATAAATGAGTTTTGACAGTGTGTTTGGGTGAGCTCTGTTTACTCTACGAGGAGGTGGGCTGCTGTGAACTGTGGACATAGACCGGACAAACTGGGGCAGAGACATAATGGGCCAAATAGCAAAGCAATTAGTCCAATGGGAGGTAATAATGGCTGTACAGAAATGCTGGACAGGAACAGGAACTGACTACGATCTCTCTCATTGGAGTCTGCATGACTTCTCTGTGTTACTATGGGTTCTCTTTGGGTACTCAGGCTTCCATCCAAAACGGTGGTGAGTGTGAATTGGTGAATCAAAATGACCCTTATTGCATGAATGTAAGAATGAAAGTTGAATCTCTGTCTTCTGTCGTCAGCCCCGTCACTGGCTATTGTCCCTAATGTAAACTGCCTAAGGCCCATAGTGGCTGGGATGCAGTAGAGTCAACCACAACAGAGATTAAGTGGATTTAAACAATTTAGTGTGGCAAGTGCTATACACAAATATGCCATATACATAAAAGTATTTATCTTTTGACATTTAAAGAATCCCTTAATGATAGAAAATGCATAAAAAAGCTAAGTAAACGCACACAGATGCACAGTTACAATGGACCACCTTCATAGAATAGGCTACTTGCTTTATTTTCCAGAGTTTATGAGGCCATAGTTCTCATTTACAGTTTAAAAAGTGTTTCCCACATTTGTCCAAACTGTATAAATTAGGTCACAACATGTACAGTGAGATAAAGACATTTAGACTGCATAATTAAAACCACAGAGCAGCTTCTAGTTAACTTATGCTCTCTTTAATTGTTTCCTGGTGTAGAAAATGCCTGGAAAGTGTATTTTATCATTTAGCATAACTTATAGAACAAAAATGAAAATTAACTTTCAATTAATTTTTCCCACTTTTGCCTAATCTTTACGATAGTAGCATAAAATTCATATAAAAACATAACCAAGCTCAAATATGCTGAGAGTGCAGCCATTATGCATTCATACTCCTTCTGCACACCACATTTTATCTGAATGAATTATTAACTACTTTAATGAATATTTCATGTTTCTTTATGGAACCATTTAACACTTCCAGCTGAGGTAATGACATCTTAAGCAGAGACACACCTGAACGAGATACAGCCCAAATGTGGTTAGTCAAGCTCACAGAGGTGACCACATGTGACTGGAATGTGCATTTTATTGGGGACACTCCAGTCATAGTGTGTTTCTGTATAGCACAAACAATGACAGTGTAAAGGGGGGAAATACAAAGAACAAAGATATTATGAACAGGTGATTGTGAAATTCAGAATGAATCGAAAATGATCTTACCAAATGCTGCACAAAGTATATGTGTGATTATGGTAAACAAATGAGAAACTACAATTCTACTATCACCATTATATCAACTGATGCTGTAGCTTACACATACAACTTGACGATCAGGTTTCAGGTTTCAGGTTTCAGTTTATTTGTCATATGCACATTCAACACAGGGTCAGAAAATGCAATGAAATGCTTTGGATCGGAAGAACCGTTAGACTCGCTAAGATACTCAT
>JAVQKC010090744.1:0-12488 GCA_036025475.1 Philypnodon macrostomus
TGTGTGTATATGTGAGGGCTTGTGAGAAGATGTCTTTAGCAGCTGTGACCAGTTCAAAAGTGTAAATTGTATTTTAATGTGTTTACTGCGTCTAGATGCCTCGTATTCATCACAGCCTACACAAATACAAACATGTGCTTACAATTGTGTGCAGTACATACCATTCAGGTCACTTACAGCGTGTTTATAGAAAGCTAAAGTTAATCATGTCAATATGCAATAGGTTTAGATTCTAGCCACATGGGACAGAATATTAGACAGTTTTACATTATCCAGTTATCGCTCCAGTGCTTTAAAAGCTCCTTTAAAAACAGCCTCCTTTCACACATTTTGTTAATTTCATAAAAGTAAAACTAGATTACATCATATTACATAGACCTTGCTGTCAAACAATTATTTCCACCTCTTTATATATTGTTTTGCCATGTTTTATGATTGATCTTTATTTGTTAAACTGACTAATCAAGCACTTCCAATCCAAAGTGCTGAACACAAGCCAAGGCAAAGATAAACACAAATAAAAACACTAAAAGAAGATACAAACATCTGTAAAAGTCTAAAAGCCAAACTGAAAAAATGTGTGTCTGATGTGCAAAGGCCACTCATTCCACAATTTAGGGCCAGCAACAGAAAATGAACAGTCACCTCGAAATTTCCTTTTTTGGCACGAGTAGTGAATGATCAGCCAACTTGAGAGAGCGTGTCGGGCTTACTCAGTATTATCTGCATCAATTAAAGTAAACAATATAGGGCAAATCATTTGGCAATAAATGATGGCAATAGATTCTTCAGATACTAGAAAATTCTACCTCGAAGATCTTTCTAACTTTGATTTTTCCCCTATTGTTGTCAGTGTCTCCTGTTCTTGCCATGAGCCCGGCTGTGCTCAGTGTCATTGAGGACCAGCAACTAACATTGCCCTGTGTGCTTCTGGCTGGTAACCCACTCCCAGAGAGAAGGTGGCTGCACAACTATGGACTGGTGAGTATAGCAATCAAATGTAGAAAATTACTTTTTTTACACCAGTTAAAATGTTTTACCAAATACCATTTTATTAGCCTAATTAGGTAAGACTAAACCAGGACTAATCCAGAATTGAACTAAAAAGTCTAAACCAGAATTTAAACTGTATACCAAGCTTTAGGACTTAATTTCAGACAGAATTTAATCAAATTTTACCTGCATATCATTTCTGTGCACCACTAAAAAGTACCTTCACTCGGGCCTGTACAACAGTTATTGAACCACTGTTTTATGATTTATATGAAAAAAATTCTCAATCTTTTTTCATGCCTCAGGTGACCTCAGACCAGTATTTGACGGTGAGGAGAGATGGCAGTTTGCACATCGACAGAGTTCGCCTGGACGATGCTGGAGACTACACCTGTTTGGCTGAAAACGTTGTGGGGGCCACCAACCTCACCACAACAGTCAATGTCTATGGTATAACTCACACATCCAATCACACAAAAAACTAACACACACAAAAAAAACACAATTAAATATAGTGCTTTAATTCTTACATTTTCTTTAGCTTTTTCTTTTTCTTTATGGATATATTGTTTGAGAATGCATTCAAACTAGAAACAGCTGTCAGGTCTGAAAAGATGGAAAGTGGAAAGTCTGTTTTAGATTTATGTTGAACTTATGCCAAGTTCTGCATCACAATCCAGTATTGTTCAGACCATGCACGTGAAAGAACTGGCTTCCTAAATACAAATGAGTCCTTTATTTTCTCCTCATTGACACAAAGTACTTGGTGTGTTGTGTTATCAAGGTACTGTATGTAGTAAAATCTGTAATTTCATACAATAGCTGGAAAAAGTTAGATACAATCAATTATACTGTCATGGCAAAATGATGATTGACTTTAATGTTGATGAAATGTTTAGTTAGCATTCACCTTCTTCAGTTAACTTTTTGTTGTATGTGCGTTTCATTTTGTTGCAGTGATCCCGACCATTCAACATGGGCCTCAGGTTTTCAGTACAATCGAGGGAATAGCCATCTCTCTGCCGTGTCGAGCCATTGGCGTTCCTGACCCTGAAATCACCTGGGCTAAGGTCAGTATGGATCATCCACAGCGTCGTTAAAGGTGTAGTCCGTAAGTTTCCTAAAATAAAATAAAAAATATATATAAAAAAAAGAAAAAAATTGAAAATGCTAAAAATTGACTACCTGACCCTGTTCTATGATAAAGTTGTTAGTAGTCTGTAGGGGCCAGGGAAACTCAGCTATTAGTCAGGGCTTTGAATTGATGTTGTTGTAGAGGCCAGGGAGGGACTAAAGGAAATGAGTAACTATGACCTACTTCACCTTATATTCAGACCTAGATAGTCCAGATATCTTGGTTTTTAATCTTTTATATCTTTATTGCATGTCATGTTTGTTTATCCATTGTCTTTTATCTGGCTTTTACTGGGCCTTTTCTTTTTATTTGAGTCTGTTATTATTTTAATATTAATTTATATATTTTGCACTTTCTGTACAGCACTTTGGTCAACCGAGGTTGTGTTATAATGTGCTATATAAATAAATTTGACTTGAATTTCACTTGATACACTGAAATTAGATGGAAAACTGGCTAAAAAGTAGTTTTATTAAACCAAGATCACAATTTTGATCGTGAATTGAGTTGACTATTATGAAACTGCAAATTCAAAGTACATCCAAGCCATTGTTCATCATAGTACTCAATACTGATTATTTCACTTTCACTTTGAACACTGGCTTTGTTACAGTTAAAATAATGGTGAAAAGCAGAGCCTAAATGAATGCACTGTATCGTGATTCAACAATCTACCCAGATTAGCAGCTCGTCATAATGTCATATCTCGATAAAACATTTTATCGTCATATCACACACCCCTACTAAACGGTAACATGTTTTAATACACGCACAGGTATGATGCCTTGCTGAAAATGGTTTAAATTGGGTTTGTGTAACTTCATGTCCCCTCCCCCACATACTCTCCAATCTCCCTCTCATGCCAATCTCCAGAAGGTGTTTAGGCCCATTCACAGCCCATTTTCTTATAGTCTACAATGAATAAGACAATTCCTTTACTTAGCTTCTGCCTTTAGCCGCCATTCTTCATTGCACTCCGCTCAAATGCAGTCACTGTTATATTCAAGGAGCTCCTATTCCAGCCAACACTCTATTCATTATTTACAGTATTTATGCTTTTAACCGTGTGCTCAGCCTTTTTCTCCTCCAGCAATATTCCTGTGACCCACATCACTTAAAGCAGGCATTACATCACTGCAGCATTTTGGCAGCCGGTGAAGCCCCAGTCAGAGATGTATGCAGTTACTGTATGGAAAAATAGATATCTGATTAACTTGAATGCTTTATTTCCATGGTAACAGCTAGTGTAAATGATCATTCCCTCATCACACAGTCGGGAGAGCTCATCCAAAGACAACCTAATATTTACCACTCATTTTTATAATAATGTATTTCCGTTAACATCAGTTAGGAAATTGAATATCTATGGTACAATACGTATAGTGGTGTGGTTCCTTTGATACTTTCACTGTCAAAGTTCATATAAACACTTGGTTGGTAAAATGTGGTTAGTATGCCTAACAGCAAAAATTATTGTGGCTTGAATCCTGAGGGCTTTATTGTTCAGTGAATTTGGTTGGTTGTCTCTAAATGTCAGCCCTGCAATCATTTCCAGTTCCAGATGAATTCACATTTTAACAGATGCTGATTTAACTTGCTAGGGATAACAAGCCACTGTATACTTTTTGTCTGTTCCACGCCCCCGGGCCAGGCTAAGTTCAGAAATAAGTCCAGTCTTACAGATGATTCAACCTGTTTTAATGTTCCACTCGATGTGTTTTGTAAACCCATTCATTTGAAGTCACATCTGCGGCAGAACTCAGGCTCCGCCCCCTTCCATCTCCAGTCTTCATCCATCTGCTCAGAGCGCTCTCTTAGTTATCCTCAGTCGATCGCTATCACTGCACTGGAACAACAGTCATGAATCTCCCTGTCTCTGTGCACTCTGTACACCCCACCACGGCAACTCTTCAATTTGTCTTTAGTCCGCTGTAGTAACCCCGCCCACTTCCCCGCCCACTTTTACATCTATCCTATTGTCCATCTGTCCTTTACCCCTGGCTGTGCCTTTTCACTTAAGTAGTTTGAGCTTGTATGGCTTTGCTGCAAACTCCACATAATCTATGCATCTCACAGAATAGACAAAGTTTAGATCATTTTTGATGAAGAGATAATGTTTCAGATAGCAACTTTTAGTTACTTTTGTGTTTATTTTGTGGGTTAAGTGTCTTGCCCAGGGCAAGGACTCGAACCACCGACCCTCTGGTTGAAGGGCGAGCACCTACCCACTGCGCCACTGCCGTCCCACAAGTAAAATCATGTAGGTAAGGAAATAATATTTACGGGGATAAAACTGGATCACACAATGAGCCCGTGCAGCTGAGACACTGTTCTTCCAAATAAAGGGGATCAAAAAGACTGGGGACTGCAGACAAAAAGAGCCCGGCACACAAAGATGGAGACAGTCCTGTGATGTCAAAATGAGAAAGAAGCTCAAAGACAAAGAAAAAAAGAACTGTCCAGAAAGAATTGTGGCCTACATTCACAAAGACTGAGCTCAAGTCTGCACACACCACAGGACCAACAAGCCTCGTGCTCATGTATAGCGTCCAAAAACTGCATTTACCACTAACTGTATCAATATATGGTTCACTCTAGCCTTAGACGACCAATATACGTAGAGGAAAAAGTAATTTACTTTAGTATACGCCCCACTCTGGCACTGACTGAACGAAGACGATGCTGGTAATTGAACTAAACTTGTGCAGCAGAGGAGATTATTAAACCCTTCTCCGTCAGATCTTTTAATGGCAGAATTTCAAATGGCAACCAACACTAAAGGACGACACTGAATACAAAATGTGGGCTGTGTAAGGAACGCATGCACCCTTTTTCAGCAACACGGAAACAGATTTCAACACTTAGCTTAGCTCCCCGATGTGACTAACTAGAAATTCACAGAAAAAGTGTTTATAAAAGCAGCGTGTGCACATACGGTTACAAAGACGACGGAGGAAATCCTCTGTACACCGTTTCAAAGGCTTGACAGTTTCATCTGCATATGGGAAGGAAACAACTGTTCCTCCTGCTTTTTTAATTGCTAGCACATGTTAATATATTTTCAGTGTTTTGAAACTGCATATGTCTTTGTTTGTTTGTTTTTTTCGCTTTTTGGGCAAATCTAATTATGTATTTTAATGCAAAACAGCTACAAATGAGCTGGCTGAGGACCTTTTGTATATATACGACTGTGTGACCTGGTCAGGTTTTATTACCATGTCATTCCTGTATAATTGCAGCCTTTTGTCAATAGTTGAACAAAGGCTTCTGAATGTCTTGTTTAAGCTAATTCTGCACAAGCTAACGCTAAGCAGCAGTTTTTGTTGAGGGTCAAACTAGACACAAAGAAGTGCATTTACTGAATAATACTGCTTTGCTGCTGAGAGAAATTCTCTCATCAATTCTGTGGTCTTCCTTGGTATCCTCTCCCAAATGCTAAAAAACACATTCCCACAAAAAAACATTCTGTGGAGCTTCTCTGCTCAATGGATTACTGGTCTGCTCTTGATCTCTGTGTCCTTAGGCAAGACACTTAAACCACTAGATGTCTGGAATCATGTATTAATGTGGGTTTGTCATGGTGCGTTTGGTGGCAGTGGGAGAGGCCATAGGTGCCACAGAGGTCTCTCTGTCAGTCTGAGGGCAGATGTGGCTACAAAGGTAGTTTACTAGCATCATTTGTGACTGAAAAAGGCTTGAGAAAGGCCTGGAAAGCACAATGTAAATCTATTCCATGTTGTACCCTGTTACAAAATGGTTTAACAGACACTTTCCGCACTCATGGCTCGAGATGGGTCACTAAAGTGTGTTACTATTGTCGCCATGAGGTGAAGTCCCAAATAAGACCTCAGCTCTTTTGTGCCCTGTCAGCTGGAGTGTCTACAGTCTGGGCCACAGTGCAGTGTCAGTGACTGGAGGCAGGCCGCTGGTCCACTGACAGCTCTGGTCTAATGATGTCCCTGCAGAGACTGTACTTTCTGATGGAGTACAGACTGCTCAACCGCTTGTTCTGTGTCTAACTGCCATGTTGTGTCTTGGATTATAATCACATAATCACAGCAAAAAGAGCTGTGGGATAAAAACGGTTAGGCGGTCATTTTTGAACCTCAGCAAGATGGCTTTGCAGGCGAATATAAGCTATAAAACCGGAGAGAATTTGTTATACCACACTAAACATTGCCCACGGGGTATCCGGCCATCAGCAACCCCCCAGCTGTAAACATTTGCCTCCAGTTGACCATTTCCTTGGCATCCCCCTCTCTCACATTCTGATCCTATTCATCTTCATCAACCCAAAGAGATTCGAACATCTAGAGTAATATTGTTTCCTAGACTTTACAAGACCATTGACTGGTAAGTATGAAACCTTATTCAGAATATTTATATAAAATTACTACTCTGTATAGGAGCCTATATGTACGCAGATCATAAATATTTGCCCAGCAAATTACTTATTATTTCAGTCTGTTGTATGTGCAAGTAATCTGAAAGAAAAAAATCATGCCTATCAACAGACAAAATGCTCTCTCCTTATCCAAGATTCATTGTTTATGGTCCAAATGTTGTCTGGTAAATGCATGCCTGCCACACAGAAGATTATTCTCCCTGTGTATTTATATTCACAGTCGTGTCAAGAGGGCCTTCATTTGTGATTACGCTTTTGGAGTGACTCTTGATTAGTGAAACCAAGCAGATAGAGCTTCATAAAATGAGACGGAAGATCCAAGAGCCGGAAAATATACAAACATTTCAGTTCTGCACGCCACGGACCAATCTCACAGTAAAATCTGTCCATTCTTTCTGATGCCACTCAAAGTACAGACTGTAAATTAACTCATTGAGAGGCAGATTGAAGAGGAGAAAAATTATCATGGCCCTGTCTGGAAAACATCAGTTAAGGCCGGTGTATGCTCTGTGGTGGTGAGAATGTTTGGGCTGAAGTTAGAGTGGCAGCATGAGAGCGCCAACGTGCTGCGGGGCTCAGGGGAAAATCCTCTACAAGGCTAAAAACACAGACACACAGTCAGGAACTCATACAAAAGGAATAAACAGAGGCATGCATGCACTCAAGCACACATCACTAAAAACAAACACGCCGGTATACCAAAATAAACAAGACGGGTGGAGGATAGAGAGGCACACAGGCAAAGTCAATGTGTACATAGAGGCAAGCCAAAGCACAGAAACCCAGTCTGCCAGATCAAACATATGTAATGTCAACAAAGATTACCGATGACCAAGGTGGACCTTATTTAGACCTCCAAAATACATCTAATAAGACAATTTACGATCAATAGATTAGAATATTTAGCTCATGACATCAACTTTGGTCAGTTGTATGCTGAGTCGTTTTTTACATTTGAAAATAAAATGTCATTTATTATTGTTGTTTTCATTTCTCTGGTTGTATATTTTTCAGGAAGTTTATTGAAAATGTTTGTGATAGTGGTATCCCCCCTGACAAATTGGTTGTCTATCCAACTGCATTTAAAAATTGAGACCCAACTCAAATAAACAAATTGGCATTTTTAAAGGATTATTTTATGTTATGGTAAATTACTGAAATCTGGAAAACTGGAGAGTAACTGTATATAAGCACATGTAAACAGATCAAGTACATTTATAAAGTACATGAGAGAAAAATCTTACCATGACACAATCCATTAAGCTCCTCAAATCCCGGCTGGCACACGCACTTCCCAATGGGCACCAGCCATTCCCCCTCTGTGCTGCAATGCATTCTGGGAGGCTCATATAGTGGCAGGGAGTTATTGACACAGTGTCCCACCACTTCCACCAGCTGCGAGGCCTCAGAACCCGGGATGGTGTCTGGAAACTCGGCCAAACTCTTCACTAAAAACGGGCAGCGCTTGTAAAATACTCTAACGGACACTAGTGCAATGCAAGCCCCTAAATCCTGAAATGCTAGGTAGAAGCCTTTCTTGGTCAGAGGGCCTAAATCTCGGACTTCTGTGTTGAGTTTCATCACGCGGTCGCCCAGGTCAAGCTCTGTGAAGCTCTCATCGGCTGCGATTGTATCTATCTTGATATATCTACTTTCTTTTAAGGCCCAATCTTCTTCATCAGTTATCATCCCAACACCATCTCTCATTACTCCCTCCTCATCCTCGTCCCCATTGGTCTCGTAGTAGTACATGTTGAAGGTTTCTTTGCAGGTGCCCACTCCTCCGGGCAGGCTGTTGCAGTCTCTAAGAGTGAACTTGAGCTCTATGAACACCCTCTGGGCTCCCTCGGTCAGAATCCAGTTGGTGTGGAGCCAGTTGTTTTGGTTTTGCTCCATAACACGGCAGACTTGGTAAGTGTGGATGGGTGCATAGTCCTCGTCCACCTCTCCGATCTCTTCCCACTGTGGCAGAGAGAAATACATCATTTGGTTATTTCATCTCATACAGAGAAACAGCAGATTTTTCAGTTTTAATTGGTGAATTTTCTGGTCCCATTTTGATATCTATAATAATAATAATGCATTAAACACGCTGAAGTATTTCTTGGCTCTTTATTTGCCAAACTTTTACACAGGCTACCATATAGGCTGTAGTTTTCTTGGAAGTGAACCGAGTGCTGCGAAAAAGTGCATAATGCTAGCAAAACTTACAGTAACAGTAGAAGAAGAACGCTCTCAGATAACAACCAATCACAGTGAATAATCCAAGTCAATGTCATCGCAACCAAAGTAAACCGACATTCAAAGGCACTAGTAATTTAACTTGAGACACATTAACATTCAAGTTTGTGACCACCCTGACAGAACAGCCTCAGCCTAACATGAATAACATTGGGTCAATACAGTACGTAACTACATGTATGGTTGTTGGTGGTTGCAGAGCTAACACTTACAGACACAAACAGAAAACCATTTGCTCACACTTTCAGTCACTTGGAGAATTTAAGACTCACCAGTTCAGCTTGTATGTTTTTAATCAGTAGGAGGAAGACTGCTAAGTTGTGCTACTATTGTACAATTTGAGTATGTAAGAGTGAATGTTGTCATGTACAGGATCACGAGATGTATCACTATTAAAATCCCTAGTTATCGGTTTTGTTTCCTGTCTGCAATAGTATTATGGAATTGCAGCTGTAAGTGCACTAAGATACGTAGAAATCTGGTGAAAATGAGCTCCAACATTTTAGGAGGTTTAACATTGGCGGGGAAACTATAAAAAGGTGCTTGAGAGTATGTGTGGGTACAGATAGCAGAATAATCCTCATCCCTTCCACCTCATTTCCTCCTACAGCAACAAGCACAAAACAAACATGTTTTTGTTAAAAGCAATATTTGCATTGCTTGTGAATGAGGGGTGGTATACCTGTCTGGTGAAAGAAAAGGATTATTGTGCACTTCAGTGTGTGGGTGTTATCTGAGAATACCGACATGTCTAAAATAGGCTGCATCTTTTTTTGGTCTGTGTGCATATATGTAAATGATGGTGCCAAGCTTGTGCGAGTGTGCATCAGCGCTCGTGTGTGTGAGTTAGACAGCAGCATTAATTCCCTCTGCAGGTCTCCCGGGACGTGGCTATTATCTGCATCACTAGCACTCTCCCATGGCTAATACAGGCGCTTCATCATGTCACCGTAATATGGCCAGAGGGACCAGACTATGATCTGGTGTTATAGCTTAATAGCCCATATTAATCAATCCTTGCTGTAGCCATTGTGCCCAAGCCTCTGTCTTTGTCTACACTCTGCCTCTTTTCTCTGTCTTGTTCCCCATCTGTTTCTCTCTTTCTGCCCCCGTTCTTCACATTTGTCTCCGCATTAGTTGGACTCTTTTGTTTTAGGGTTATCAGTTCGTTTCGGATGCACTCGGGAATCAAAGCCGCTTTTGTCAAATGGCTAATATGCAGTTTATTTTGGCAAATTGGTGTTATTGTAGGACTACTTTGGAACATGTTATGAGAAGAAATGAGGCTGTGGTCCTCTGAGAACATGTTGTCTCATTCGTTGCCAGGTTGTTTTTCATATTGAACATTGTTTGGATTATGCAAATATGACAACACTCTAATTTCTTCCTGAATTTGGTCAAATTGTCTCTCATGTGGAAGACCATTGTTCAAATTGTCAAGAGAAATACTCCAGCCACAAGGCCTTATTAGTGCTAGTCCCTAGCCCAGATAAATTTAGAGGGTTGAATCATGAAGTGCATCCAGTCTTAAAACCTACAGCACATTACTAATGGAAGTTTTACTGTGTGAACCAAAGACATAAAAGATATTATTTGTAGGTCAAACTTGCATAATATTGTATTGCCTTTAGAATAATGTTGAAGAACCAAAAACATTGTAATTGATATATGCCAAGTGTGGACCAAGAAGAAAGTGTTGCATGCTTTATTGTATATAAATGTATTGAAATGATTGAAATTTACTGTTGAAAGCCCATGATGCTTACAAATTCACCTGTATTTTAAGCCCAATGCACTGCTTAACTGTGATATAACGTGATATAACAGGGAATTAGCATTAAGTAGTTTGTAGTGATGCACAGATATATATCAATGCAATCTTGACTGATATCGGTATCGGCCTGTACAGGTGGACGATGTTACTGTAGCTCTTAAAGGATCCATCTATCCATTTTCTTCCGCTTGTCTGAAACCGGGTCGCGGAGGCAGCAGTCTGAGCAGGGATCTCCCGCCATCAACCACAGCCCGATCCACATTGCACCAGCCCTTTATGGTACCTCCCGCAGGGAAGGCCTGACAGCGTGTGCACGGGCGGGGACTCGAACCACCGACCCTCGTTAAAGGGCGAGCATTTACCCACCGCCACAGCTCTTAAAGGATCATTTCTAATATTTAGGACAGTCAGAGGTAAAAAAAAAGACCATTGGAAAAATCAGTGGTGACAAACTAAATACAAGTCAAACTGTTACTGTGGCTTGTGGCATAGCCGACTTAAACATGTTTACAAAATATCGGAACCTGGTTTGGTAATTGAAATATTGGAATGGTATCGGCCAAGAAATGTCATATCGGTGCATCCCCAGTAGTTTGAGCTAAGTTTGTAAACTGTGCTCTCCATCTGTGAACCCCAAAAACAAAAAACAAAAACATTACATCTATTCTGCTTTCTAAAATAAGATACAATACTGTGCCTTAACACAACACAAACTAAAGTAAGTATTAAACCTTACAGTCACATTAATGTATGGTAAGTTGTACACTGTAAAATCATACTAGTTAACCTGACTTGAACATGTCTAACCAACTGCCTTAAAAAATACAAAGTCTACAGGGTATTTGTGAAGAAAATAATGAATACACTGTAAATGTCTGTATACACTCTAAAAGTCAAGGCAACTGACAGCACATTCAGGAAAAAAATGACTGCTTGGTAACTGAGTTGAAGTTACTTTTGTATGAATTGAGCTATTTGTAACTTCTCAAGCTTTACAGTGTTTAAGTTGCCTATACTGATATGCATTTGTCTTGTCAGTCCCAGTACAGACATTAAGCCTCTTACTGGTTAGATCACACAGATCCAACAGCCTGCTCCCAGCTTTACCCAGCTTAACCAGCACACTCCCACACACTTCATCAATGCTAACTTTGAACAGACGACCTTCTTTGCTTTTCCTTGGAACCAAATGGTGCAAAATGCATTCACTGAGTTTTGTAATGTACTGAAGTCTGAGTACTGTGATGTGCCACCTACACTCTTTTCAAAAGTCCTTTCGATTTTCTTTATATGCCGTGAAGCTTTGTATTTGGTTACCAATGCAATTATATAAGTGTTCTTCATCTAAGTGGGAAAAGCATTCATTGTAATCTGATTGGTCTGATGATTTAAGTGACCTTTAGCGTTACTAGTGGGTCGACAAAGCAGCCTTTTATGAAATCCAAGCCATTTTTATGTGCTAAGCTACAGGAGTCATAGACAGAGCAATAGAAAAATACAGATGGTTACACAACAGAATGTCAAGCCCTCATATTATTGTGCCAATGATATGACGCATCAAATCAGATGCTTGTTTGTGGCCAAGATACCACAGCTTGAATATATATATAAATGTTGCTCTAAAATATGGTATGTCCAGGACTGTCAAAATAGTGGAAAAGGTCATTGATCTTGATTTAAAGTGGGTCCCCGGGGTCTATACAGTTAAATAAAATCTAACTAACTGATTTTCCAGTATACAGACCAGGCCTGTCATTTTAAAACCCCTTGTAGTTCATACCACCCTGTCACTGCTGTGAAAAACATAATCTAGTTTAAATGGCACACCTGTCTATTACATTAAATAAGGGGTTTGTGGCAGCATTATCTGGATGTGCACTTGATAATTTAATTTAATTTAATTTAATTTAATTTAATTTAATTTAATTTAATTTAATTTA
>JAVQKC010090750.1:0-13720 GCA_036025475.1 Philypnodon macrostomus
TTTACATGAAAATTTCAAAAATTGCACAGTAACAAGAAGACAGCACCAGTAGAGACCCATTTAGACAGTTTATCAGCAAAAAAAAAGTGTTTTGGGGTTTAGTTACTCTTTAAGTAACAATACGTGGGCAAACTAGGTAACTAGATTTTCATATTTCATTGTTAGTGTATTGTTTAGTTACAGTAAAAAAAAAAAGTCATATAGGCCTTGAGAGAATGGGACTACAATTTGAAGACTTCCTTTACACCCATACTGCATACATTTAGTAATGTATGTGTAATGTAAGACAATAGACATATAAAAACAAAAGACTCAAGATTTCAGAGTTTTTTTCACAGGTGGTATGTTTTTACACACACCTTTATTTACAGCTGATATAGTGCAGAGAAACAGTGGTCTGTGACTAGTCTGTTCTTCCCTTTTTAGACAGACAGTATCCTATGCCTTTATGCTACAGTTGATTGTTAAATACTCACAGAAACATGCTGATATTTATTTTATATGTACAACAACCCATCACCTCTTAATGGTATAAATAGATTAAAATATGGTCAGTTAATGCTTAAATGCCCAATGTGATATCTGACTATCTCCCAGCATTTTGAATATTCCTGATACAACAAAATACAGCAGTGAAGTGATTGGTTGCTTGTATATCTACATTTCTAAGCATTTAGCAAACCTGATGTGGATGCAGTCACATATTTAACACACCGCTACAGGTTAGACATCGTCCAAAAATCATCATCATTCATTCATTCATTCATTCATCAAATCATCAATCAGGAAGTCCTTCATATAATTTAGTGCATTCAATATCCTTTGTAGATTGTGGTTGGTTTTTGAAATAATACTTTTTTTCCATAACTGAAGCTCAAAATAAAATAAGTGGTTGTCTAAAAAGTAGCAAAAGGCAATAAACATTAAATACCCAAGCACAAAACATAATAGAATTTCTTTGTTACATGTGTGTCATTTGTGTACAAAACGTGAAATGCTGTGACTGAGGTGATCAAAGACAATTGTCCTGAGATGAAGATGTCACACAATGAAATTCATAGAAAAAAACCCCTAAAAACTATGGCTTATGGCTCAAGCACATTATCTGGCTTCAGTTTTCAAGACACATCAAATCTCGTGACTATACAAGTGATTCAAATAAGTCAAATTGTTGGAGGATGCCTGATTTTGTGGTCCATCATCCCCCAAGCTGCCACTCGGTGCAGTCCAAGGCTCTGCAGCTTTTCAACCAAGTTCAAGCTAAAAACGCCTCTCCTTCCCGGTTTGTTGAAAGATCTCATTTTCCCTGTGATAATGGAGTCCTTGGGTACTTGCGTATTGTGTGGGTGATGTGGTGGGTAAGGGGACGCAGAGATGCCACGTTCTTGCAGCAGTTGCACGAGTCCTAAAGATGACGTGGGTGTGGTGTTTGGAGTGGTGAGGTTGGTTGGTGTGGTCCAGTGTCCCGGACCAAAGTGTCGTTGGGATGGGGATGTGCTCAGGTGCTCACAGTTCCTACGAGGTGGCAGGCTGAAAGTGTGAAGGCTGCAAAAGACAAAAAAAAAACATTAGTAAAACTTTGTAATTACAATCACGGTCAACCATTCTGATGCTTTGGGTTAGTGCCATGCTGAAAGTGAAAATTAAGTGTTAAATGTAAACAACAGACAAACAGTGAATAAAATGTTACTGTAAAAGTAGTTAGTGAAGACAATGTGTACAACAGGTGAGTATTAATATGAATTTACAACATACAGTGTATTATAGACCCTTCCACAAATGATGCGGTGAACTAAGCTGCATATTTTCCATTCATTTTAATAGCAAACTAAAAGTCAATTTATTTATTAAAAAATTACATTTTCTAAAGTTGTGGTGAATGGTGGATTAAATCTGAGCATACACTGAAACTATACAAATGTTCTGTAAGTACTAGTCAAAAAAATCTAAAAAACACTCTCTTATTTAGCTTTTAGCTCAATTTTAACACTTTATGCTAAGTGCTACATCAAACAATACGTCTAACCGTCAGCACCTCTGCTAATGATTTCCAGGGAGGCGCTGACATTACCTGCTTGGTCAGTTGTCAAAACCATCTATTTTATTCATACTTTGCAACATTTAATGATTAATTTCTCCATAGAAGATGTATTAAAGTCCATTTACACACACAAGAAGGGTCTATAGTGACTTTCATCAATACACACAGAAATGTTATGTTTTTTAAATTGTGCCATGTGTATGATTTCGTTCCCCGAGCCATCTTCTCTGTTTCTCAATTTACCTAAAAAAAAGCTAACAATTAAATTAGCTATAGGGCTGCGGTAGTTAGCATTCCAGCAAGGAATTCATAAACTCGTAGTTGCTGGGCTACTGAAATGGGCTGCTGTATAGAGAGTTAGAGAGTTAGTTGTAGAGATAATGTCATACCAAAAAGTCATAAGCTGAAATGTTCAATAAAGATTTTTTTTAAATGTCACAAGCTCATGGTATAGTACTTACTATAACTATTAGGGCTGTAGTTGGGAAGTGGCTTGTCAGAATGAACAAAAATTTGGTAACAAAATATATTAAGAAAAGTTGATAGTATATATACACAAAATATAGTATAACCTAATCTTTAATTTTTCTTTTCTTTTTTTTCTTTTTTTTTTTTTTAAATCAGACCAACTTTATTGAACTTGATTGAAGTCAATACAACTAATAAAAATTCTGACCTTACTGACTGACTCAGCGAGTATAGACTGTCTGTATTAACTACGGCAGGTTTTTGGACAAAATCATACACACTGCACACTGTTATCTAGTAAATAATAATAAAAAATATTTTCTTTACGATGCTACACCCTTACTTTGACCTGTTGATGTTTAAAGTTGGAGAAAGAGTCTGGAGAGGCGTTTTTTGTTGCTGTGGGAGTGAACATCATAAGTTAACAATCGCAGTAATCAACGGTATAAACAAGATGGAGGTTCAATTGACTTCTGAACTACTTGATTAATACAAACGTGTCATTAAGTAAAACAACGATGGGAAAGCTTAGTACAGGGAAGGGTAGCGTGTTGGTGTGCCTTACCTAGTGGAGAAGGATGGGATGAGGAGGGTGGGTTGCAGGGCTTGGCAGGTGGTAATGGTTTGAGTGGAAGATGTCTGAGGGAGATTGGGACCGGATGGAGAGACTATATGATAATATAATGGAGGAAGAAACATATATTTACTACACAATAACCACAACCTATACAGTGAATTTCTACAAGGACTGTTATGGGAAGGATGAATGAGCGAAATAAGTAATTGGTATCGGCCCAGAATTTTTATATTGTGCATCCATAATGTATATATGTGTAAGAACCATAATAGACATGTTTTTACCCATGCCATGTGCAGCTGTGAACTGTGACAGGTCAGGCTCATCCTCTTCTAGGTCATTGAGGCTGTAGACGTGCTGAATGTCCACCTCCAGCTCTCTGAAGTCTTTAGTTAGGACGCCTGGACGAGGGTGAAGGATTCCTCCCAGGTTTGGTTTGGCCAGCTGCTGCCACTGGTGCAATGTCACTGACCCTACAAAGAGCCAAAAGGAAAAGGGATCGAACTTATCTATCTATTATGGGCGCGAGTTGAGAAGACTGACAGAAATATAGTTGCAGTTAAGGTAAAACAAATGGTTGAAAAAGTTGACTAATAACCCAGGTTGGTGGTTCAATTCCCGACACTGTTGATGACTCCATGGGCAAAACACTTCAGCTACCTTGACTATGTATGAATTTAGTAATGTGGTTGACATGTTTAACTAAGAATGAATGAATGACGCACTGCACATAGAGCTTTAGTAATTATGGTTATGGAAAGGATTAGGATTGGTAATTAATTACATAAAAGTACTTGGAAATGAACCCTAAATACCTCATTATTACCCTTTTATTACCCCACTATTACCATATTATTCCAGCGCTGTAAAGTGCTATCCATGTCTATGTGGGTTGTTTACCTTCCAGAGGCTTGACTATCTGCAGACGGTCGGGTAGGTAGGAGCGGGACCCTCCTGAGGAGCTGCATGAGTGCCGGGAGCTTCCGTTTGAGTAGTTGGTGCTGGTGGATGCCGCTGGACTCGAGGCGATGCTGTCGTTTGGCGTCAGGAAACCACTGGAGGCATCGCCTTCTTCGCTGTTGGCCAAGGCTCGGAGTTTACGCTCACGTTCCACATCAAAGAAAGGCCGTTCCGACGAGTGGCTCTGCTGACGGGCCGATAGGTTCCGCAACGCTGCTTCTAGGTCCTGACCACCGGGGGTGCCAGGCTGACCCAGACGTTTCGGACCACTGCAGATTGTGTATGAGGTTTTAGGGGTAAACATTATGTTTTATACAATCTTGCAATGTAAACTTCCCTAAGTCACAATGCTAAAACAGTCTTTTTTCCCTTATTAATGCAGAAGAACAATGGTAATGTTATGAATCTAAATCTATCATTTGTTGCAATGCACTGGCATAAATTAGTTATTTTATTTTTGACCATTGCCAGTAACAAATTCAGTAAATAGCTATGCACGGTAAATGCAAAAGGAATGTGTTTGTGATAATATATTAAATAATGATCTTTGCAATGGTTTAACACTCCCAGTTTATTACTTTACCTGGCATCCTCTTTATTTGAGTGATTGGCATTAGGTTTTTCCTCCAGGTTGATGCTAGCGTTGTCAGAGCCGTAGTAGCTGGTTCGGGGGGTGCTGATGCAGCTGGAGCGGACAGAGGCGGGGGAGGAGCCCGGTACTGCGGGAGAGTGACACCGAGACCGAAGCTTCACCACTTTGTTCACAACCTTCACCGTTTCAAACACACGCCATGGGTGGGTCCTGACAAAACAAATACAGTTGAAACTACAGCTCAAGAATGTGCAGCGTTTCATAAAAAGCAGACAATAGCTCATCTGGTGTAGCCAGTATCAAGTATTTGTACTACACAAGGTGAGGCTTCAGGGTTTACATGGACAACAAAAACATTAAGTCCACTGTAAGCTATATTACTATAAGGCATGCATCACAGAAGATTTTTTGCACTGTTTGGAGTGATACATACCAAATACTGTTATACATTTATAATATGAATTACTATACTGTGACTGGTAAAAAAAAATACAGCAGATTTTGAACTTTGAACAGTTTTTTGCATCAGTAAGCCCTTGGGAACTACCTCTGTGAATTGAAGACAAATTTTATTCTGACAATTATATTTTATACTGTACTTGTCTGTAATATATATTCCATACTTACATTGCATACAACACAATATCATATATATATAACTGTATTTTTCAAAATGATTATATATTTTTTTATTTTGTCATATTGCCAAACCTTACACTGTTATAACTCACTTGTATTCTGAAGGCGCTGGTGTGTCCAAGCCTTTTCTAAAAGTGCCCTCTATCTCAGCTGCTAAAGAGTCCATGGGCAGGACAGAGGCCAGAGCAGTGTATCTTTGAACAGTGCTGTTGGGCAGGCTCTTGTTTCGTAGATTTTTAATGTCCTCTCTGGCTTCCTGTAGCATGTCCTCACACTCTGAGTACTTGTCCTGCAGGTCCTTAAGCTGCAGACAAGACAAGACAATCTAGTTATAATCACATCTAAAACAAACATGCTTTTATATTGTTAAGCCATGTGTTTAAGGAATCAAAAATATCTTACCTCTGAGTTGAGTTTGAGCTGGCACTCGCGGGCGGCATTCAGGTGATGGTTTAGCTCTTCATTCTCACGAGTAATCTACAGACAAAAAGAGAAAGTAAACTCTTTAGCAGCGTGTGTGTTGTCTATGAATATTAAAAAAACAAAAGTTAAATTAGACCAGCTTTGTTGATGCAGTGTGAATGCAACTAATCAAAAATAAAATTGTATTTGACCGAGACCACACTGACCGATAGTTGACTAGTATAAGTGAAGTGTCCCTCACCCCTTTACATCGAGCCTGTAGATCCACGAGCTGAGCGAGTAGTGAGCTGATCTCCTCCTGCTGCCGAACAGAGTCCTCTACTCTCCGTGCCAGCTCCTCTGACAGGTCCACCACCTGCTTATTCACGGAGGCTGAAAAAATCAAATTCACCTAAATATAACGCTGACTGACTTATAGAAGTATTAAAATGTTACATTTTGATACTCACACAGCTCCTCCACACACACCATCATGAGCTCCTGTTCCTGCTCCTCATAGTTATTGGTCTCAGATGTGAGCTCACTGGCCTGTTAAACAAAAGATAAAATGTGATTTGAATCTAGATACAAAACACACGCAGGGTCTTACACAACTATTATTAACTATAATTCATTTAGTTCAGAGTTGCGCACCTCTAATCTCATTTTGCGGTTTTCGTCTTCTAACCCCTTCAGTTTCTTTTGAAGGAAGTCAAAGTGGACAAAGTTGCTGAGGGAACTGCATGACTCATTCCTTTTTATTCTGAAAGTTAATGGAAAAACACATTTTGACACTATTTCTGAAAAATACGGCTGATGTAGAGTAAGGTACAAAAATACATCTTTAACACATACTATCTTTTACCATAAATGAACTTACGGTGAATGTGCTTCAGAGTTTTCCAGCTCCTCTGTACTGGCATAAAACTGAAGGAGGTCATCTCTCATTGAAAGTTCATGTCGGAGTTGAGCAATCTAGAGAAGATATTTTAGTTTTTAGTGCTTACTTTAGAGTCTTTCATCGTTGTTTATATTTGTAAGTACCTCCTCTTTGGCCACTTCGAGTTGTTCATCAAGCATCTCATTTCTGGCCGTTATCTCTTGGTTCTGCTTCAGGAGGGACTGACCGATACGTGCTGCTAACTCCAGGTCACGCTCTTTCTAAAATATCAAAACAAACTGGACCTTAGCATTACTGTGTAAGTGCAGACCCTTGACCATGTGTGTGTTACCTCCTCCAGCAGGTGGGTGACTGCTTTAATGTCATGGTATGTCTTGGTGACCTGCCCCACTCGCTCAGAGCAAAGCACTGTGGGAGGAGAGAGGTTTTAATCAAAAGGAGTTAGAGACACAGTCATTATACTATTTTAACAATAGTGCAACATTAATATATATATATATATATATAAGATAAGATAAGATATCTGATTCTCTCTTTTATTCTAATGTTTTAACATAAAACCCATTGTAGTAAACCTGTAACAACAAACCCTGACCATATGTTTGAATGAGACTGTGATCACTGACTGCACTGTGCTTCACCTTTACCTTTCTCAGACCACAACATCTCCATGTATGCAGCCAGATCCTGATCCTCTTACCCTCTTTAGCCTGATCCTGTTCAGCCCAGATAAGGCCCCATTAAAGACCTCATTCTCCTGGACACCAATATAGCCCAGCATTAAGAGTGTTCACACCAACAGTGACTGACCCATACGTTTGTTTACATATGGTCTTTTGGTGAATCTAACAACAATCCCTGAAGGTCAAAACCTGATGTCACCAATATTTTGTATCCAAAACTTGTATCCTTTTTTCACATCATTGTCCCACAATGGAGAAATTGCCTAGTTGCAAGAGCAAAAAAGCTGTGGTAAGCAACAAATAAGTGAATATCAAACAAGGGATCAACAGCAATCTGTCCCACCAAAAAATACTACATAGACTAGACTGTGCTTAATTATGGTATATGTGAATATGAATAAATAGTAGTACCAGTAATAATATAATTGCTCTATATAATTAATTGAGTGACAGTAAGCAAACCCAAAACGAGCTGCTGAGATTTTGCTTGGTACCAGTGGATCTGGGCTAAAGATTGCTACACAAAAAACTAATTACACTGAGCTCAGGACTTTATTTCAGCCTGGAAATAGTAGTCCAATTAGACTAATGGAGTGGGCTGAACTATTGCACTGGAGGGTATTTCAATCAATTAATTATTCAACATAAATCAAGGGTACTGCTCTAAGGTGATTTAGTGGGAGACTGGGGCCCTCTTTACGGCTATCACATGTATATGACAGGACTTCTCTAGGTCTAGTATAAATGCATAATAAAATAGAAGTGATGGTACTCCTGGCTGAAAATAAATGAAATACAATGTCTTCCAGTGGGATAAAATATACAGCACTTTTGCAGTATAACATATCATTTATAAACGGTGAGCTCACAGAAGTCTTGCCCAGTCCCTGATCTATTTCCTTTTGACCCGACTGCCCCCACAGATTAGGAGAGGAAAGGCCACAGTGCCAGGTATCGGTTTAGGCTACATTCAGACAGGTACCATGGACCAGTAATGCTCTTGATATGGATGAAGCTAATGTGGACTTAGATATACTTATGACGTCTGTTATTGGACAGACAGATCTCCTTGAGCCCCTTTTTATCTTAGTGGTACAAACCTGACAAGATTAATAACCCCTCATAATGTCTGATAAATACATCTACAAATGACCTATACATTTACATTCAGTTTTAAATACCCTAAAAGTATTGTTAGGTCTTCTCTGTATTGAATTTGCTTTGTCCTGTTGGAGTGATGCCCGTGTCGCAGCACAGACTGCACAAAGGAGAAATAGAGGAGATACAACTGCCCTACATAAATCAGCAATATACGGAATTCACCTGATAAATACAAAATCAGTATGGTCTATCTGTTAAAATGATGATTTTGGCTAACCTAACTGGAGATTTGCTATAGTACATGCAGGTGCACCAATGAGACACAAAATTCTAAAGTACACACAAATCACTCATTTCTGATTCAATTATAATTACAACTCTTCTATTCGCTAAAAAACCCATGTCATAATATTTCCTGCTGTATATGGATACACTGGGAGAGTGACCTTGACCATTGCATTAGAACAACAGACACAATATTTACAAAATACACTGCCCTTGTCACAAGACCTTTAAAGCATTTTGACAGTGGTCTACAGTGACATAGCTTAATGCAGTTTTATCAATGCACATAGCTCATCACTGTATATCATTAATGGTGAGAAATGTAACTACTTCAATGTTGAGCTGTTATATCTATGTAAAAACTAGATTATTATATTGCACATAGCACCAGCCTTCCCCTCATACTCATCAGTCCACACATGTCTTACCTTGTGTGACTTCACTGCACAGGCTCTCATTTCTGTTGTTGTTATTGTTGTTATTATTATTATTATTCCTATTGAGGCATTTAATTTCTTCGGTCTCCAAAACATCTTCAGCAAAATAAGTGGATGCTGTGGCTTTCTCCTCATCGTCCTCTGAGGAGCTCCACACTTCCATGGTGCAAAAAAATACCCTTCCTCTTCAAGGTCTAACAGGTAAAATGACGGAAAAAGCTGTAGCTTCAAAGTCAAAACATGCACTTATGGGTCTGAGGGCTCAACACTGTCCGTCCGTCCACTTGCAAGATTGTGTGGCTGTGTGTATGTGTGTGGTAATACATAATCCCCATCACTGTAAGGGCCATCTGTCGTCATGCCTGCCTCCGTTCACCTGGCCACGTTGGACTACCGGGTAAAGAGATGAGTGAGGAAGAGGAGGGACTGATGTGGAAGAAGTGCATTTTAATTCAAGAACAAGCTTTTTTTCAGCTCACAATGTCTCCATCTAAATACCACAGAATGCATAAAAATGGCATATAGTCAAAGATAACACTAGATTATAAAACTAATCGAAGTCATGAGGATGTAGCCTTAGGACCACCCACCCCTGTGAAATAAAGGCAGATGGTACGCCCCACCAGTGGCTGCTCCTCTTCTTCACGTAAGAGCGAGCTGATGCAGTGAGGGTCTGCGTAACACTGCTGCAGAGCCAGACACACCCACTTCACGGGGGGCGGAGGCAAGAGGCTAATCACAGTGAGATACAATAGAGCTGGATTAAAACAAAAAAAACATAGGTGGCATAGGGTGTGTTTTTGTTTAACTAGTACCACATATTGTACTGCATGGTATACAGGCAGCTGGAAAAGAATGAGGATTTCAGTGTGTTTGAACGTGACATGAGTGTTGTGCCAGATGGGCTCTCTCAGAGTATTTCAAAAACTGCTACTGATCTTCTGAGATTTTTGCACACATAATTAACAGAGAATGGTCCTAAAGAGGGAAAATATCCAATATGCAGCAGTTGATGTCAGAAGTCAGAGAGGAATGACCAGACCGGTTTTGTTTTTGGCGATATCACATAGCACAGCATCCACAAAAGACGCAGCTTCTTATTCAATCAAATATTAACCTCTTCATTTATTTTGCACAACCAACCTGACTCCACTAAATCAATTATCGTCTCCACTGGACACTTTCACCATCTACTTTGCATTAGCCCCATTGATGAAGATGGAAGATAATAGTTTGACAGTAACTTTATCCTTGGGTAAACACAACTGTCTTTGTAATCTGAAAAACATAAAAAATCTTACAGTATTCTTCATCTTTAATCAAGACTAGCAGCTAAAGCAGCTAAGGGTGGCAAGGTGGTTCAGTGTTTGCCTCAGTCGTTCAGTCGGGCTTTTCTGTGTGTAGTTTGCATGTGCTTCGGTTTCCTCTACCAGTTAAAAACATGTAAAAGAGGTCCAGGACTTTTCTGAAAAAAAGATTCTGAATCTCAGTGAGACTTTCCTGGTTAAATAAAAAGGTAAAATAAATAAAATAAAAAAATAACAATGTAACAGTTATGAGATGTGTATATATTTTACAACAACAATGGCAATGCATCAATAAAGTTTCTGAACTCTAGTAACACCAACCAAAAAAAATATATATATATGTATTTTACTGTTTAAGTTGGCACAGTCTACAGAGAGATCATGAACTAGCCTCTACAGAGCTGTCCACTGCCCATCTATTCGGTACAAGGTTAGCTTATTAAATGAATTTCAAAGCAACAACAACACTACCAACAATAGATAAATAAAGCACACATGTGACCATAATCTGCAATCACCCACAAGTCCAGACAACCTTCAAACCTAATAATAACCTCAAAGTGAAGCAGCTGCTATGTCTACACTGCGGTCAGTGTGGCGCATGTCATCTGCACAGCTCTGTCGGAAACTGCTTTAGAGTACGCCAAGTGACGGCAGGTTAATAGGATTGGTGACCTCTGACCTCTGTGGCTCCCAAATGTGTGTGGAAGAGAGAAAAGTGGGATTAGGGTTTGCACATTGTAGAGATGTAGGACATCAATGAGTATTCATAAAGAATTGAGTTTAGATTTCAACTATTTAATACTGATGATTAAAACCACATTTACTCCTATACACTCCTATAGAAAGCATTTGCTAAAACACAAAATGTCTATTGTCTATTGCAATATAACCTACAGTGGAGGAAAAACAAGAATAAAAGAATGCCTGATGCACACCAGACTATTAGAAAGATAGAATAAGATTTGATGTACTTAATGTAATGTCATAATATATACCAAGATTATTATAAGGTCAAAAAAGGCTCAATGAAAAAACACAACATCCTCCTGTACTACATGGAAAGGCTTTTTGGGGCTTTTTCGGCGGGTGGTGGAGGGTGGAGGGTGAGCAAAAGTCCAGACTCAAACCCACAATACAATGAAGCACAAACACAGTATTTCAGATAAGATGTCCAGAAACTTTACTAATTAATTTTCCTCAGAAAAACTGCAGGAAATATATTGCATAAAAGATAAGCACTCACAGAAGTACTTGAGTGTCTCTTCGATCTGCTCACAGGTGAGTCCCAGGACGACCTCCGGGGGCACCAGAGGAGTGTGCAGCCAGTCATCATTTTCATATCCAAACACACTGTCCGCTCTGAGAGTGTAGTTGGGCTGACCCTCAGACAAGAGGCTCACTATCTCCAGCTCTGGGAGGTCTGAACAAAGATCTGTGGAAATATAAGATGGCTTTTAAAAAACCTTTAGAAAATAACTCTAAAGACGGTTACTTTGACGTGTCACTAGGTCATGGTGCCCTCTAGTGACAGACTCAAACACCTACACAGTCTTACCCGGTGCACTGTCTACAACCTGAACTTTATGAACCATTGTTTATCAGTACAACATAAACTACCATGTCTACTATAAATATATTACAGCAATATGATCTCAATTTTTCAATAACTTTACATTTTGCTTCCTTAATGACTGATCACCATTTATTCTTCGCCATCACAGTTATTGTTTTCTGAATAGCTATCAGGAGTCTCACGGCAAGGTTAGTAGTCTTCAATTTTTTTGTGTTCCTTGGTTTGAAATAATTTGGGAAACACAGTTATAGATTGGTTGAATTATTATTATTATTATAATTATTATTATACAGTATATGTGCACCTGTAAGAGTAGACACGTCTTGAGAAGGAGGTAGCTCTAAGTCCCTGAGGTTTCCGGATGCATTGAGCAGAAGAGGTAGGGGCCCCGGAGCCAGGGCCCCCGCCGCCTTCTCCCGCCCCTCATGGAGGCAGAAGGCTGAGTGGGGGTCCAGGTGGGCCTGCTGCGGCCAGGGGGTCGAAGAAACAGGACCAGGCCAACAACCAGGTGCAGTGGAGGGGCAGTGGGACAGCTTGACAGGACAGAAGTGGTCAGTGTGATGATAACACAAAAAAGAATGTCCCAGGGCTCAAGAGGCAGGCTGCCAGGACATCGGCAGGTGATGGGTGAAGCGGTGGTGAAGCAGTGGTGAAGCCTAGAAGAGAAGAGAAAGAAACAATAGGTTTTGTTTTGTGTAAGGGTGTGTGAGATGGTGATAAAAGATTGCGTCATGATTTTTCTGCTAATCTTGGAAGATTGTTGAATCATGCTACAATGCATTAATATATGTTCCGCTCTTCAACCTCATTTCAGAAAAAGGAACATGAATAGTATTAAGTATTATGATGAACATTTGAGTGGATATACATTGAATTTGTAGTTAAAAAAAAGGTTTATGAAGACACTGATAGCAGTGTTTTTTACCATATCACCCACCCCTAGTTTTGTTCATGAATGATATCACAAATTATCTGAGTATTGATAGCTTGGTATAGTCTTATATTATTGTCTTTATCAAAACTAAAATAAAACACACCAGATACAGTGGCACAGCCTGCTTGCATGTCTAATCAAGGACTCTCTATTCTCAGCATTGTTTTTTAACTAAATAAAAGTACTATTGGAGATTAATTTTGTGAATGATTCAAGAATGAATTGTAGTGCATACAGAAGACACCGAAGGCAATCTGATCTTAATTGTTCAACACTGCCTCCAGTATAATTCATTTTGGTAAGATCTGTTTTTTGTGTGATCAAGAAGCCATTGACTCCAAACAAAACGCTGTGTGTGTTTTCAGGTCACAAAGATAGAGTTACTTGAGCCTCCAGCTGCACACATATCAGGTTTATAATGTATACACACACAACATTAGAGGGAGCTAAAGACATAAATTAAACTTATAGTCAGCAATGTACAGTATATTTACTTACAGATTATGACTGGACAAAAATCAGCTGCACAATATCAGAAAAAAAACTGTGATATGAAATAACTGTGTTGAATATTTTGTGATCTGATTAATAATGTTTTTAACATAATACATTCATCTGGAATTACATGCTCCATGTTTATTCAAAGTCAAAACTGGGCCCACATCTAAAGCAGGACTAAACAGTGACTAACTAAAGACTAATAATAACAAGGCCTGTGCTGTCGTCCCGACAGCAAAGTGTATATCGGCGAAAACGACCCCATACGTCTGCCCCGTACGTCTGCCCCGTACGTCTGCCCCGTATGTCTGCCCCATAC
>JAVQKC010090751.1:0-31769 GCA_036025475.1 Philypnodon macrostomus
ACATTCTTCTTCATCACACCCTTCTTCATCACATCATCCTTCATCACATTCTTCTTCATCACATCCTTCTTCATCACATCATCCTTCATCACATCCTTCTTCATCACATCATCCTTCATCACATCCTTCTTCATCACATTCTTCTTCATCACATCCTTCTTCATCACATCATCCTTCATCACATTCTTCTTCATCACATCCTTCTTCATCACATCCTTCATCATCACATCCTTCTTCATCACATCATCCTTCATCACATCTTTCTTCATCACATCATCCTTCATCACACCCTTCTTCATCACATCTTTCTTCATCACATCTTTCTTCATCACATCTTTCTTCATCACATCCTTCTTCATCACATCCTTCTTCATCACATCCTTCTTCATCACATCTTTCTTCATCACATCTTTCTTCATCACGTCCTTCTTCATCACATCCTTCTTCATCACATCTTTCTTCATCACATCCTTCTTCATCACATCCTTCTTCATCACACCCTTCTTCATCACATTCTTCTTCATCACATTCTTCTTCATCACACCCTTCTTCATCACATCTTTCTTCATCACATCTTTCTTCATCACATCCTTCTTCATCACACCCTTCTTCATCACATTCTTCTTCATCATATTCTTCTTCATCACATCCCTCTTTATCACATCTTTCTTCATCACATCCTTCTTCATCACACCCTTCTTCATCACATTCTTCTTCATCACATCCTTCTTCATCACATCCTTCTTCATCACACTCTTCTTCATCACATCCCTCTTTATCACATCTTTCTTCATCACATCCTTCTTCATCACACTCTTCTTCATCACATCCCTCTTTATCACATCTTTCTTCATCTCTTTTGGGCTCACTGTCTATCCTATCATAGTTAGCATCTTTAGTCAGTGTCAACTTTAATGTCAACAATGACGTCTGAGAGCCACGTCATATACACACATCCACACAGTTACACGTTGGTGTACTGTATGTACATATGTTATTATGTTTCCACGGCGCAGTAGGTTACTCAGATTTGTCACATAAATGAAAACATACCAACATGTCCTCCAAAGCCAGAGCTTATTCTTTGCCCCATTTTCTTTCTTTTGAAATTTGGCAGACATCAGTCTCTTCAGCTTTGTTTTATGCATTGCCTAACCAGAACGACTGTAAATGAATGCATCCTCATCCAAGTTTTCACTTAAAAGATTCCTATCTCACATATGTTTTAAATATGTTGTGACAAAATACTAATCTGCCATCTTTCTGTCTTCTTTTGAGAGCAGATCAACAGACCTCTGACCATGAAGAAGGAAGGCATCCAGACGAGGAACAGGAAGATGTCCAGCAAGTCCAAGAAGAGCAAAAAGTCCCAGGATAACATGGAGGACTTCTCCAAAAGCCTAATGGACAAGAGCAGTTCATTCAGCCCAGCAGCACTGTCCCGCCACATGTCATCCTTCCCACCCTTCACACACTCCAGCCACATGCTAACCACGCCGACACCCATGCACCCCTCCGCAGGTCTCCAGTTCGCCCCACACCACTCCAGTATGGTCACAGCCATGGGCTAGTCGAGAACTGACCCCACATCCAATGGTACCTCTGCTTCCTTTAATCTAAAAGACAAAAAGACTAAAGACCCAACCTAAGCTCCACATCTTACTGCTTCTCTGTGGTGCCACAACAACAGGCTTTAGACTCTTTTCCCGAGTAGTATTTTATTTTTATTTTTTTTTATCACATTGTACCTCTGCGATGTGAATGCTTTGCAGACATGACTATGGCGCACTGACCTCCGGGGGACTGTTGGACGGGAGAGAGAGACATTTTCCCAGCCGCACCGAGCCCCCCCCCACCCCACCCCCTTCTCTCAACGTCATTTATGTACAAAAAGCCATTTACACAGACATCACAAACTGTTTGACATCACCCTCAACTTGCACCTGTGTAACAGGAATTCTTGCTTCCTTCTTCCTGTGATGAAGAGGAGAACTATACATTAAATATATTTGTACAAATTGTATGAAATACAATACATTTAAGGAAGACTTTTTAATTAATGAAAAAAAGGAAACTTGCCGCTGAGCAGCTAAATACCAGAAGGGTACGAGTGGCAGCAGGAGAAGAGTCTTGTCAGTTGTTGAAGTGAAGACACATAGGGCCGGTGAGGAGGAGGCGGAGCCTGTGTCATTGCATTAATAAAACAGAGATCGCGTTGTCCCTCTGTTTTTTCCTTTGGATGTGCTATAGGTCTCGGGCAGTTGGTTTGTGTTGATGCGTACATGTACACATACTGACACACACATGCTGACATGGACACACACATGAACGATTTTTCTTCCTGCCCTCAGATTATATGCATTGTGAAAAGGTTCCTGTATTTGTTATTTGTATGTATAAATCAGAGTACCAAAAATATGAAAGAAACAAAGATGTAGAATTATTTCTTTATGTTATGCAGACTGAACGGTTGTAAATGATGAATAATCACTAGTGTAAAATATGACTGCAATTTGTTTTTGTAATTTCTTTTCCTCTTTGAAAATAAATAAACTAGTTTAATCTCTGTTGATATGTTAGTGCCCTGGTCAGGAGTGGATTTTATGACTATAATGTCATTACACATTACTGGACATATATGTACGCAGCCCCGCACCCGACCAGCATTCACACAAACGGCCCTCATGGTCAGTTAAGCACAAACAGGAAGCGCAGAAATAAACAGTGGCAATGAAGGAACAAATCAGCTGGCTGGGTCAAGAGACCGACCTACACAGGCACCACAGGCTTAACGGCCCTTTGTCTCATCTAACTGATTCATACACATACACTAACTGACGAGCAGTCCACATAATATGTATAATAGCAAAGACTGATCATCAGGAAGCATGATTTGAGGTAACAGTCAGGCTCTGGAGTCCTCGACATTTTGACATCTCTGTATCTTTAGTAATCAGCATTTTGTACCAGCTACTGATCATTTTGACTGTGAAAGAGGAAATAAAGAGGAAATGCATGCTGGGTTCAACCACTAAAGCTGTTCGCGTGATAGAAGTTTTCCATGCAGCAACATGCAAAGACAGAATAACATGTTTTATATTAACTACTGTCAAAATGTAACAATTTTCAAACAAAGTTCACACTGATCTGAACACACATTCTGTTTGCCCCAAAAGACTTACTTTATCTTTTGAGAAATTCGTGGTTGGTCATCAAAAGCATCAACGACCTGACTTCACCTTTTTATCTGAGTAGCACAATCTAATGTTTAAATTCACAGTTAACTAAAAATATATTTTGATTTTGCCACAATTAGTTTAGTAGTTCCGGACTTTTAGCATCTGTAGTGGTGTGCGTCAAAACAGAAATGGTAAAACAATATCAAATACCAGTACCACAAATATCAGTACCACAAAAGTCAATATCACACACATCTAAATCAATATCACACACATCTAAACCATTAACCCCTTCATAACTGAAACTCAAGTAGTGCTTGATACCTTTACTGTATATCAAAACACACGATGGTCAGATCACCCTCAAATACATAATGTATAGTTATTAATATTATTCTTTTAATAATATTATTCTTTTTCTATATAGGAAAATGGTGACCTCAAAGTGCACCTTCCCTTTTACCCCAAGCCCCATCTCTAATATAAGAATGTTTTTGCTCCAGTGAGAAGCCAAAGCTGATGGAGGCAGAAAGGCCACAGAGAAGTCAGGTATTTGGCATCATTTGTTTCTGAGCCGCTGCGACCAATCGGGAGATTTGCTTCTGTGTTTTAATAATGAGGTCAAGGGGGCATATGAATGAGAATGGAAAGAGTGTGGGGCCGTATGTGTATATATATAAAGGGATTGAGGAGAGCTTTGCCCTGTGCTGGGACCCTATGGCCTTTGGCTGACCTATCCCTGGTGTTTGCTGTGGATGTCTGCCAGGGGTGAGTGCATGTATGGTGGCCTGCTCGGGTCAGGGCGGCTACATGGTGACAACCTTTTTCAACTTGGTCAGAGGTACTTACTTTTGTCTCTCCTCTGTGGCCTTCATCCTTAGGTGAGCATGATGAAAGATTTGTGGCTGTAACCGGTCCTCAGCAACAGTCCATCATTGTCAGGTCATGAGTGGTAGTCAGGTCAAACTTGGGGTCACTTTAGCAAAGTGAGAACAAGCTGTATCTAGTTAATGGATTTAAAAAAAATTTTTTTATTTTATTTTATTAAAAAAAAAAAAGAAATTCTGACTACAATAAAATTCTAAAGACTGTCAATGTTGCACAAAATCTTCCTTTAATGTGTGATAAATATTCACACTCATAATACACACTGTAAAATACTATGGAATGTAAATTACCTTTGGAGTAAGTTCAAACGGTAAAACCGATTTTGTAAGTATGTCATAGTGCAACTTCTTTAATTTTTGAAATGGTTAGATCCAAAATGAGAAATTGTGATAAAAGTCAACCACAGCAGCCTCTCAAACCACAGCTTTGAGACACACATATAGGCTTCTATTAGCACAACTTAAAACATCACAATTTTGGTACAATGTTAAATTGAACTGTGTCATACAAGCAGCTCTAATGGTCAACCAGTTAACACCACAAGACTTGCTCAGCTACTATATGATGCCTATTAGTACATAAGAATAATGTTATAGGCTTGGTTTATCTAGGAAGTAAGTGGCTCTTATCTCTTCCTTTGTTTTGGAACATGGGGGATGAGCTGCTGCTGCATTGTGGGAGTTCTCACACTTGTTTGAGACCCCCTCAATACTTTCAAAAGAGCAGCGTTGCGTTGCATTGTCTTCTTAACAATCGTAAATTTGAACCATAATCTCCCGTCACAACATTGCAGATAAAAGATAATTATCTTTTTACTGAGGTGCCCTGGGGGTTCTTGGACGGCGCTGCAGACAACATGCCTAAACCCTCATCCCACACACACTCACGCTGTCTCACACACAGACTGTGGAAAGCGCTGAAATTCACTCGTTCAGCAAATAATCAAGAGAAATATATATACTGTATATATTTGGAATTTTCTGATCGCTGCTGATGTTCTGGAGTGGTGCGACAGTTCATACATTTATTTTGGGAGCACATAAAATGTCAAAGCGTTTGATGAATGACTTGAAAGCATTGGTAAAAGTGTAGGTTGTGTTGAAGGGAGAAGTGGAGGCAGAACAGGAGGCATTTGGGTGGAGAAGGAGTGTACGTGTCTTCAAAGATTTCAGTGTCGTGAAAGATACTATATAGCAGATCAATATGTTCTGTCATGGATATGCAGTGTGAATATCCCGGTGCATAGTCAGTAAATTTCAACCAACTGTGCATCCCCGACTGGCCTGGTGTAACGGATAGTCGTCCTCCAGCCCCCAGGCCAAACTGAACATCACCTGTCAAAACTTTAGTGGCAACAGCGAATTTGCATTGGCGTGCATCCACAAACTGTCAGCAGGTTATACATATGACTGAAACTCAGTAATAGAATTATCTGACAGATCCGTAACTGGCACTTCATGTAAAAAACAAAGCAGAAATAACTGAGGTTGACAAGCATTTGAAGAGTCCTCCTGACTGCAGTGGATTAGAGCTGTTTGATGACATGATTTAAACTCCTAAAAGTTATTCTTGTTATTCTATGCCACTGGCTAATTACCCGTATTAAACCAGGAAGATTATTTCTGAAGACATTAGTATAGTAGACTATTCTTAGATCTTAGAGTTGATGTAATGTTAATAAGGAATGTATTCAACCAATATTTATTAGTGGCCTAACACGAGCATGTATGTTGTCTTTTCGATCTGTAATTGCTCAAATGTGTAACAAATAAACAAAATGCACACATGGCGTATTTTGTTAAAATCCTTTACAAGAACCAATCACACAAGACTTGGAGTGTAATATGCATGGCAGAGCTGGGATTTGAGCTGGTTATCTGCAACACCTCAGGAAGTGAAGAAATGAGAAAAGTGATATGATATCTCTAACTAACTAACTATCTCATATCTCATTAGAGACATAATTCATGCTATTGTGTCTGCCTGATAGGGACATTGATTTCAGATCTCACCGTAGATGATGGATTTCATACAGAGCTTTAAATATTTGGATTACAACTTAAGAATTTGTCTAACTTTGACACTGACAACAAACTGGATTGAAGCATGGGCCAATGTGTGGTTGACATCAGCCAGTCAGGGCCACCACCCATTAGTTACTCCAAAAATCCCCTGTACCTCCAAACCATCTGCCAGTGTAGAAGACACAACACAGGTGTTTACTTCACTACCATCTATCTGGGAACACTAAAACACAGATGGCACACAATCATTGTGTTTAATGATGCAAGGCTCTGTGGCAAAGAAATATATATGTTTTCATGATATGAATGCTCTAACCAGATGATTGAGGTTCACTTATGGTTTTATAACTGACCCACGTCAGCTCTGACGGTGTTTGTTCTCGAGGTAGACAGTGGTGTTTTTTGTATGGTTTATTTTTACAGGAAAAGCTATTATTCTAAAGTAGTTTTGGCCTGGGGTTCGCTGCACATGCATATCATCAACATCTTAGGAAGCACGTCAATGATCCGTTATTGTATGATATGCAGTTCAGGTCTAGTTTTTGATTTCCTATTTAAATATGACATGATTTTACAAGCCTTTGAGATGACATGTTTAGGCTGTGTGAGTCCCCGCTAAGCTGAATCGACAGCAACACACACAAGAGGCTTTTTTTAACTCTGGAGATGAATGGTATGTATTTTATTGTGGTGTTTAAAGTAGATAAATTACCTGTCACCATAAAAAGTGAAGGTAATTAATGGAAAAAGAAATTGCATTTTTAGTGTTTAACCCCGAAGCATTTATACTTCTGTTGATCTTCCAGTCTATGTGCAATTTCAATCACGCACTTTGAAGTAGGGAAAATATAACCTATATGCATTGTTCTCTTAATGTTCTGGAACGAAAATAACTTCATAAACAAAGAATGTAACACGCTAAAGATAACAAGATGATCAGTAGTATGGCATTAGTATCACAACTGGCTTCAGTGGTTACCAAGTAAGATAGTGGAAATGGTCCAAATTAAATTGTATTTCCTGATTCAAAAATAAATGTTGACTGATGACTAACTGTTGGATTTTCATGAAGTTTGGCTGTTTTGGCAAACTCCCATTGACACCAAATTGAACAGCTGTCTGTGAAATGGCTAAATGTAGTTATGATGCTACACACATAGGGAACACTTGGAGTGGGACAGATTAGCGAGTGTGCGTATATGCCCTCTAATTTACTTAAGTGCAGTCTAAACGGTGAGGAAGAGATAAGAATGCTGCTAATAGACCTTGACATCTAGTGACAGTCACACAAAGCACACAGATAAAGAAACCACAGTAACTTCTTCTGACAGTCTTTGCTTCCATGTATCTTAGATCGGATTAGGGCCATTGTGATCGCTGATGTGGCACAGTAATATAGTTTGACTGGTAGGTCTGAATCAAAAGTACAGAAAGGGCCTTGGTTTCTGGAGAAAAGGGGATAGGCGTGGTGACTTTTGACTTGGAGCCATAGGTGCCTATGTAAGCAAAATGAAGATGCAGAATAAGCAAAGCAACTATTCACTCACATGCACACACAATAATGCTTAACCTTAGCGAGGAAAACCAATCTGTCAAAACCAAAATAACACTGCATGAGTCGGTGCAGAGTGGCTTTTATAGAAGAGCAATGCACCCCCGTCAACACACCAACCAAACTAGACTGAGTTTGTTTATCTGAACGCTTCCCCATCATCAGCCGTGAACCAGGAAGCAGCAGGTGCCTCGCTTCAACGGCAGCCCTGTATTGTTGACAGTGGATAAACTGGTTGGGCCTGGACTGGGCTAGAATTTGTGAGGGTTGGTGCTTTTTTAACATTAGCGACAGAATTAACCCTGACGAGTTCAGTGTAAGCTGTTTGTTGTTTCCTCCCCAAAGTTGGCGTTTATTAGTGTTGTCTTATTGCGGCTCGGCTGAACAGGGTTGGCTCATGTGCCTGCCTGGCAGGGGCAACAGTGGGAGCGAAATCCACTGAGATGGCTGGCTTTGGGGAAGGAGACTCTCCATTGTGTTTCTATTGTAGTTCTGTCACTCTCCGCTGCCCTGGCTCACTGTCCTCTATGAACAGCCGTCCATGTCAGCAGAAATTAGCTTTTTTCCTCCTCTTTCCTCCTTTTTCCATTCACTTTTAGTCACTCATCTGTTTCATGCATGTCTTAAAATCCAGATTTTTTTGTACAGTGTTAGCAAATCTGTAGCTTAACACACAAGAAGAGGGCCTTTGTCATCACGGATCAAGAACACTGAGACAAACAAAAACTTTTGAGTAAAATAACTGGTTCATTTTGTAACAATGTGGCTGTAGTAAATCAAGTGGAAAAAGCTAGCTCACACAAAACTTTGGCGCAACAGTGGGGGCATTGTTTTATGTCATGTTTCACGAGTGTGGTTTCTCCTGTTCTTACTCACGGTGCCAAATGGAGGGGGGAGGGTGGCCCGGGGGCAGGTGAGCTAAAGGGGAGATGGAGGTGGGGAACATGAAGGAGAAAGACTCGGGTGACCAGTTTTACCTGGGACTGGCCCGAGCCCGTCCGGACATGCAGGGAAGTTTGGAGCCTCAAGAGGAAGAGAAACCGAGAGAGAAGTTAAATAAAAAAACTAAAACACTTACAGTCAACAATTACAAATAAGGATCTGTTTGCTCAGATTTGAACATATTTACTTATGTCACAATGTTTAGTCACAATGTCAAAGCCTGTCATTTCTCGCCCTATAGGCTTTTCCAATTCCATGGAAGTGTAATTGTTGGCTCACATCCCATACAAAAAGCTATGCTTAATGGTGAAGCTTGGTGATGGTGAATGATTTCAAGACTCAAAAGGTGTGGCAACCCAAAATGAAACTGAAAGTCTATAAACCAATACCCTTCACAGCAACAAATGTAATTTAAATGTAACTCAAATTCAAATGTTCAATGTATTGTTATTGATTTGAAACCTCAGATTTTGACTACCCTCTTCCATATTCAGTCACTCACCATATACATATTTCTATTCTCATTGGAAGTCTAAAGCCACAAATATTACCATACATGCAATTGTACACAGAATCTATATAAAATAACGCACTGGTATATATTTTCTATAATGTTCTAAAAAGTTTTTATGTCAGGGAACAGGCCTTGTTGAACTTTGCTTCACCCGGACGTTGATGCCTTGGAGCAGTATTCCCAATGAAGGGTGAGAAGAGGGCGGGTTGTATATATGAGTTATTAACACATGTCAGATTCTCTGTCTCTCATTTTTTGGTTCCCCTCTGGAACTGTATTTATTTCTGTGTTTCACCATTCTCTTCTACCTACAAAACAGGTACAGATACTTGTCACAGTTTAACCAAATGCTCTCATATAAATGTTAATTACAGGTGTGGCCACAGAAACTGAAAAGCCCTTTTACTGCAGTTTTGGTAGCATTCTGTGTTCCACCCCCACAATAAACACAAACCAGTTTTTTGGGCTTTTCCGTTGGCTCCAAAACAGCGACGATGATAAAAGATACTCACCTTCTCCAGTAAAAAAGTAGCTTTGATATTCCCATATAGGGAAGTGCAGGCAGTTCTGCATAGTGTCAGTCATGTTTTTTTGGACAAGTATTATTATTTTCTATAATCATAATCAATAAACATGGTTTCATTTTAGACATGGTGCATTTTCTTCCAGGAAAATCCATGACAGGGATGGCATGACAGGGCTGGAGGTATGTTGGACTCCGTGCTCTCTGTTAAAGTGCAGGTGGAGGTATGTTGGACTCTGTAAAAGTGCAGGTGGAGGTAAATGCTGACGGATTGGTGACACACTGACAGGAGACCATCATTTATAAAGCATTTAGCTTCTCTCTCTCCTGTCCTCAAGTGCTATGCTGTTTCTGGTTTTGTTTTTGTCTTTTGATTTTTGAAAGTGAAATTATTTTACCCACAATGCTTTGGCCTTGGTGGATAAAAACACACTTGTTCTTGTTAATCTCCAGTGACCATAATAGTAATGGTCTTTCAAATCAATGTCAGTGGCTGTTTAGATTTAATTAGTGGGACTAGAACACATTCTCTGTATGAGTGCATCCACTTAGAGACCCCCTCAGTGGATTTGCACATTCACAATGGAAAGACTGAAGGGTCAATTTTGGTAATCCTATATGTGCACTTTCTGCCCTGTCCCCTAAGGGCTCCAGTGTAGCAGTCTATGTGTGCATGCTCTCCCTTCATTTGTCATGAACACATTTGTTGTGTTTAAATGTGCTGTTGAGTCCATGTGAGGGAGTGTGTTTGTGGTCAGATTGATTGAGCAGTGAATTGTGGGTCTCATGGGTGTCTTTCAACATTGTGCAATATGGATGTGTTGTGTCGCCTATGCAAATACTTTATTATGATATAATTATATGACTCTATACATATACATATGCTACATGGCATCAGTGTTAGGTCTTTTAGTGTTTATTTAGAATGAGATACCTGCGTGTATAGTAAGCTGTATTTTGAACATCCACTGTTCCTCTTGTCCTTTCTGCTTGACTGGTCCAGTGTGACCACTAGGTCCAGACCAGTGCAGGCCAGAGGTGAGTCCAGGATGAAAGCTGAGATTGTTACAGGGTAAGGCAGTTTCCTCTGTTGCACCTGGCCATCTGAACATTACATCCCTGAGAGCTGTAATAGATGCTCCCCTTCTCTTTAACTTCTGGCTGAAGACCCATAATGGACACCCCCAGCAGCCCCAAAGGGGAGCCCCTGTGGGACTTGAGTTTGAGAGGTTGTGCTATAATTGAATGGGCTCCATTTAAAGCTCCATCCATGGCAATGATGGCACCAGCTCTGTAGAGCTGTGGAAAGGTCACCAGGTCAGAGCAGGACTCACAGCATTGATATTAAAACTCAATCAACAAAGTCATACCATGAGCCTTCTCCTGTGAGGTGACAGAGCCTGAGGGAGGGGCTTGAGGTGCAGGTGTATGTGTGCTTTAGTCGGATTACACACTTTTTGACCAGCTTGTCCACTGAAAACTACAACAAACATGATTAAATCTAAAGGTCCCAAAACTGATCTGAACAAAAAAGAGCAGGGTGGTGCCTCTTGTGACCCTTTTGTGACTGAGACAGAAACACCTGGAGAAGCCCTGGACAGGTGTGTGACAATGTGATGTACTGTTCATTTTAGAGGGGAGAGCTGCAGACTTACATTAACATTTAGATTTCAGTTTAATGCTTAGGTCCCACACAGGAACTCACATCTTGACAGGCACTGGCTGCATGCACACATAAATATTGAGTCTGACTGACATTTATACTTGGGGTGAGATAAAGGGCATCTTTATGTGTTTGTGCCTGACACTATCATAATTCAGTACCCAATACAGTATATTATTGAAAATGTAAATGCATGTTTATGTAATACATTAAGTGATTCTTTTAGTAAGTGCAAAAATCAGACACTCCTTACATTCCTGAAGTAGTGTCAGAGATGAGGCAAGATTTGACATGATGCATTTGAATGCCAAGAGACTGAGTCTCATCCTGAAACATTTGAACTTTTGTGTTACCTCCAGACGCTGCTCTGTTCAGGATTGTTACAGTTCTTAATCATGTGTTCACTGCTGTGAAGGTAAAGAGTTTAAGTAGCTCTGCCCCAGGGCCCTCAGCTCATCACCTCTCATGCTAACATGTCAGCTGTGATGAGCCACAGATATTACAATTAACTCCAACTGCTTCAGTGCTGTGGTCTTGAAACGCTTACGAACTTCATTTTTGGCAATATATTTTTTATTGTATTGCTTCCCAAAGGGTAATATAAAAGATATGTTTTCAGTCTTTTTATTTGAAAATGGCAAGACATTACAAGACATGTTCTTTGTCAGAAATACAGATATCATATTAGATAGAAACATGTTAGATTTGTTTTGGTGAATAAGGAAACATAGTCCACATTTAATCAAAGAGTGTTGGTATAATTTTGAAACTCCAAGCATGTGTGTGATGATTTTCCCCTAACACTTTTTGTCGACCTTTTCTGAGGCAAGGTGAAGCTATCAGCAGCAGGATCTTATCAGCCGTGTAATGTGTCATAAGTGCTAATGTAAGTGAGGTGTGTGTGTTGGTTTAACTACATGTGTGTGTGGTGATACTGAGATAAATGTGATAAATGTGTCGATGTGCCAGTCATTTCTGATCTGCCTCTGGCCTCAGGGAGAAACAGGGAAGAGGAGATGTGTTTGATAAATATTGGAAAGATTTCATCTGCAAACAGTATGTGAGGTTTGTTACTAGGCCAGGCTGTCAGAAAGCTGCACACTGAAAAAATACATGATTGATATCTGCCTATGGGATAATTCTCTAAAAGCAATCACAACAAGGAACACTTTTGCTTGTACGGAATCCTTCCATTCTTATATTGATGAGTGGTATCTACTACTCGACGTGGGGCTTTTCACGTCAGTGCCTGTTTTCTTTGTGTGGGACTATGAGGAATGCTTCATTACTTGTAGCAACAGGTTGCTCGGCTCTTCTTCTTTACCTGTCAGACCCGCAGGGCCAGGTCACGGCACAGTTCTGTGTATGTGTGGGGCTCTGTGGAGCTGTGCATCACATTAATAAATGTGTATGTGGGCTCAAGGCTTACTGTTATTACAGCAATACATTTTAATCATCATGATTTTGATATTTACCTGTGAACTACACACTTCCCTCATTTTTGCAGGTCAATAGTCAAAATTGTGCATAAACGAACAATGTTTAAGGTTGTAAGTGGCAAAATGATAGTAGAAACACTATTTTTGGGGGCTTGCTGTTGCATATTTCAAGTTTCATTAAATCTAAAATAAATGCATCCCATGCAGTCTGAGTTATTGGCCAGATTTATTTTTCATTAATTTATTTTTCATGTATTTATTTTTCATTAATTTATTTTTCATGTATTTATTTTTCATTTATTTATTTTTCATTTATTTATTTTTCCTTTATTTAGTGAAAAACAAACAAAAACATGATGTCAAATATATTGAATGTGCTTATGGCTGTATCTGAATGCAACCTTTTCAACAGTTCAGGCACCTTAACACCATTTATCAAATATAATCAAAGCCTTTAAAAGACAGTGACGCTCTGTCATTCAGCTTCATCTTAATAGAGAAACTGCATCCACCATTCGAGACAGATCATTTGTTGAAGGAAACACAGTATGATACAGGTAGTTGTAAGTGGTGGCGGCAGTAATTAGCTTTCTATTTCTGTGTGAGTCGTCCACCTTTTGGAGTGTTTCTCTTTCAGGGATAGTATGTCGCTGGTTCTATAGAGGGCCTTGTTCCTGGGCCTGTATTGTTTTACTGGATCGCTCATTGTGCTCTCAGACAGAGAGGGAGGAGGGCTGGGGAGGAGGGCTGGGGAGAGGGGATGGCCTGGTGCCAGCCATGGCTAGACCGACTGCCAGCCTCCCGCCAGGACACATACACACCAAAACACACATAAATACACACATAAACACATCCACACTGATATACACATGCACACCAGCACACCAATAGAGAGGGGCCCTGGATAAGAATGTGGGCCATGGATGAATCCAAACCACTCAGGCCCAACCATGGCTCTGTAGCACAACCACACACAACCAGAGAGACAGGTGTCAGAGCAGCATGTATGAGCTGAGTTTATTATGAAGAAGGTAAAAGCACTTTCTGGTAATAAAAAACACCAAATCAACTCTATATTCTTTAATAAAATATAAATAGGATGCCACATAAATATAAACTGTGGCTTGTTAGAAATCCTGGCTCTAAGGACAAACTGATCAAATACATTGATGGTGAAAATGACAGCGTGACTGTAGTAAGAATATATAGTTAATAATGATAATCTGATTGTGTCTCACTGACTAAGCGCTGCTTTGACAAATCATTTAAAAATCAGTTTATGTTAGAGATTGAAGGGTGTTGACTTAGATATATATACGTATAGATTTCAATTCAAATACTAAAGTCTGCCGTTGTAGACCGCAAATGTTTATCAGAACACCTTGAGTTCCAATGAATTGAACCCTGTTTTAGTCACATCTGTGCAGGGGACACAGAAGAAACAACAGTGCTTGAAGATGTAGCTGCATGTTCTAAATGCTCGTATGAGAAGGCAGCCTGGAGGCAGAACGTAAGTAATCCGAACAATCTCTGAATGAGACGGCATTTTTCTTTTGTGTTCGTCTTAAGTGCTTTATTATCTATCAATCACTTCCTATAAGTTCCAACTACATGCACTTGAAGTCAGTTTAACTACTAATCTGTTCACTTTGTGTTTCTAAAGTCATTATAGAAAATAGTTTTCTTTATGTACAGTGTCCCTTTTTTATATCTTATCTGTTTATGACATCTATAGTCAAAAGTATGTGCCATTGCAGGTGGAAAAGTAGAGAATTAATGAAGAAATCTAGTGATTAATGCCTCTCAACACACTGAATGGTTTCCACGCAGGAAAATACATATGTGAAATGCTTGTACAATGACAGACATAAATCTGCGTTGAAGAGCTTAGCAGTCACGTTTACGTTTTCGGTAAGCGACTTCACTCAAAAACTACTGCTTGGAAAATTTTCAGGGAAGGTCGGGAATGACACAAGAAAGAAGTGATTTGATTTTGGGACTGATCCGGATCACCGTCTGGAGCCAGGATTTTTTCAAACAATGTCTTATTCACTTGAATTGCCATCTTGTGTTATTAGTGTTGTTTCTGTGTTATTAATAGAAACAAAAAAGGCACGTATTTTACAAGGATTATACACAGAAAAAAGAAGGCATGGGACTGTATAGCCACAGCTTTTGGGGGCAAGTAATTAAATACACAAGTATGAATGAACTTTTGGGACTTTTGCTAAGTATCTGCAGACATGCTCCAGTGTTGCATCCATTTTGCCAAATTAGTTTGTTTAGCCTGTGATCTGACCCGAATCACAGAGATTCAGTGTAAAAAACAGAGGGCAGATCTACACGAGCCGCTGCTGAACCCCGTCTGAAAGTCTCTAGTGTGAATTGCTCCTTTTGATGTGACGCGTGTGAAACGTTCTGCTGAAGTTCCGCCTCTGCAAGACAGTTTGGTGTAAATTCGGGGTTAGTACTGCATGTAGGGAAATTAACTACCTTGGCGGAGGTCTGCACTCTCCACATGCATAATTTTTCATCTTTCTCTTTTTTCTTTACCTCATTCAGTCAATATGGGTGCAAAAGCAATATTGAATGTTTTGTAAGTAATCTCTTCAGTCAAGACATATTGAATAGCACGTCACAAACACATATACACATAGGAGGCATCCCTACAGAGGACACTTGAGCTTTTTTTCTATACTGGATGTTCCACACAGATTATGAGCATACGTGTTTTATTGCTTTTATTGTCAGGAAAATCTACATAATTAATTGGACATCACAAATCAGTCTGCAATTTCACTTTTCAATCCCTTCATGATTTACCGGTGTCCGCTTGCATTAACAGTCACTCACAGTGCGAATTGAGCGAACCTACAATGCTGTAACACAACACAGCATGGAAACACTACCTGCACCAACTCTATTACTATTCATCCTTCTTTTAGACCTTCATATAATTTATTAACAGGCCTGGGCTAAACTGTTGCCTTGTCTGATGTGTTTGATGGATTGAGAAGTGAAAGCTCTCCTCTCAGATGACAGTGTTTATTTATGATGGCTGATTTCAAAGGTAGGTTTTAACCATTGTGTATAGTGTGTGTATTAAGTCTTGAAAAAAGTCTATTCAATGTAAATGAATAGATATCACCAGTTTACCTCCAGGGAGAATGGAAAAGAGTGTGTGAATCTATTTCAGCCATCTTAATCCAGCACCCAAACTCTTGGCTCCTTGGCTCATCAAAGCAGGAGGCCAACAGTAGCCAGTCCTGATGCAATCTTTCCATGTTTGTTTGAATAGGTTTGTGTGTGTTGTTGGGGGATGGGGTCTCTGACCACTTCATATGCTCAAGGGCTTAACCGTATGATATAATACCTGAGCTGAGCTAACGTGGGCATCATCGTTTATATCTTTTGGTCAGTAACAGACCAGGGGGATGCATTGTTAGATTCACACTCTTCCTAATGTATTTAGCGTCTGATGTGGTGGATTGCGTTCAGCTGAAGTAAACTATCTCTAAGCAAGACCAATCATTTAACAATATGCAATTGATAAACCAGGTTTCAAGGTTTCAGTTTATTTGTCATATGCACATTCAACACAGGGTCAAAAAATGCAATGTAATGCTTTGGATCGGAAGAACCGTTAGACTCGCTAAGATACTCATGAAGTACTAATAACATGCAATAACAGTACATGGTAATAAAGTGTGCAAAAAAGAGATAAGTAACAATATAATAAACATATAATAAAAAAATGCAAAGGTGCAGGTAGGATTTAAATAAGGTGTAAGTAGAGTATTTCACAGGTGGTAAACTAAACTAAACTAAGTAACCAGTTCACAAATACAATCAGAAGAAACATCTAAAGTCAGTCATGACCACATTTTGTGATGGACATGTATGTTCTTAAGCTTGCAGCCTTCTGATGAACAGTGTTGTGTAAATGGATTGTGTTGTTTTAGAAACGTACCTCCTCAGGTGTTCAGCCACATCAGGGTTGTTGCCAAGATTTATAGATCACTTAATACCAAATTCCAGTGACTCACTTGCCACATAACTATAAATCAAAACAGGGAAGAATGACGTGTTCAGTGTTCAACAACCATTGTAAGGAACTGAGGTCAGCAAAGGTTAAAGTTTTCAAATTGTCACATTCAGTGGTTTTAGTTTGAAACACATACATTTAGCTGCAGTTTTATCTCAATTTCTATGTGCCAGTATAGTCTGGGATCTGTATCTGTCTGGATCTGTTGGATCAATCGCCTTCTCCTGAGACTAACTATCAAACAGAATAGACTACTCTTCTATTCAGTCTTTATGGTTTGTCCCATATTTCCCACACTCTTCTCTTTGGTCTTTACATTTAAACACATTTTCTAGACTGATGACATAATATTGTCCTTATCATCCCGACCCAGGTTGTTTGGGTTTTAATTAAGGAAGGCTGGGACACAATGCTATCTAGGAAGCATCCCGATAGTTTAAAGGGTAATTCTCTCTATCATTCTAACCTGTTGTCTTCCCATTGGTGTTTCTCTAGAGAACTGTTTGGGGGTCTCCGTTCCCAGCGTCCCAACTGAGCCTCAGGAGACCAATATGATGGACAGATAGGATCGTGGCTCTGCTCCATAGGGGGCTGTACTGGACAGTGCTGTGGGGGAGGAGGGCTGGTGAGTTAATGGGACAAAATTAGAACCAGAATGGGAAAGTCTGAGCTGTGAAAAGAGTTTTAGAGGAGCGATAGTAACATGTTATTGGCCTCTCATATCAGTGTTTACTCACACAGGCAGTGGAGGGCATGACCTTTGACCCTTCATAAGCGTCCTTAACAAAGCAGCAACAGCTATAAAGAAGTAATGGTCAGGAAGCATAAGCTGGAGAGCGAGAGTTATTTCTGGCACACATAAAGGGACTGGTTGCATTTTCAATACTCACTACTTAACAAAATGGAATCATTATATTATATGTTTATACGCCATGGTTATTGTATATACTTTATTTATATAAAAATGATAACAGCCAAAACAAAATTATGTGATTGACACCTGACAGATGAGCCACTAACTGGTGGAATCCAAAACATGTTGAATGATAAGGAGCACATTTTTCCTTGAAGAAGTGTTCTGTTTTGAAATGTGCCACTGATGGAAGTGCCAGATCCACTGTAGCCGTGTGTAAATAAACAGGTCACCTCTACAAGTCATTAGCCTCATCAGTTTCTATTACATATTCATGGAGAAAAATGAGTTTACATCTGCCCCCCCTCTCCCCTCCATATGAAGAAATGGGCATAAACGGGCATTCTTGTTGCTGGGTTGATTGTGCATCTCCCCTGTGGTCCTGGTTTGTATCAGAGAGCATTCAGAGCTCCCAGAGGATTGCCTCCTTTGTTAAAGCTTGGAGGAGTTAAATCGTATATAAAACAAATTAATTGCCCCTGTTAGATCACTCAAGCACTCACCCAGGGGAACATGTGCTTATCACACACCCTAGCTGCACGCACACACAGGGCTGAGAGGGGTCCTCTGAGGAATTGGGATGGGAGGGGGTTACTCCTCTCCATCTGTTGGTCTTGTCCCCGTCCTGACTCTCACTTTAATTATACAGGCACCTATCCTATGTTGGCACTCCATCTGTCCCAGGCCCAGTGTATTGGATAGGGACCACTCATGTAGTTTATGAGGCCAATTGATGCCTCTTTAGAAGACAGTACAGTGCTGATGAGGAATTTTACTACACCACCAGGCCTGCCTTCATTCAGTTTGAGTCTCTACTGTAGAGGTCACTCTGATTGCAACCTTTATGGCAAGTGCTAACGACTGTCATGGGCTGCTGAGAGCTATTTATGGCCCTAAGTGTGTGTGTTTAGAAGAGTGTGTGTGGACCGGCTCTTGAGGCATTTATTGGCATGTAAGAGCTGTGCTTAACAAGATTATAGTGATACATCAGTGGGCCGTTTTACAGATGAAGAGCTGTACAGCATTCTTTCTTTTAACCACTTGTGTTGATATAATACATTTACATATCACACTTCTCAGTAAATCTGCCATCTGTATTTCAGATAGATCTGACCTGGAAAACATGCATAAACCAGTACTTTTAGGATAATAATTAATCAATGTGGCACAAACTACCAGCCTTTTGAATGCCCCCAGACCAATAACTTGATAAATCAATTAGGTACACAGTGGTTGTAGCTTCAGCCTCAGAATAGACTTGTTAGCGGGGGCGTTCATTTCTATGTAAAGTTTTGAGAGTGTCAATTACCTTCTCTTTTGTCCAGTGCTCTGTCATCTGTCTCTGGACTTGTGTGAGCTAAATTGGCTGTTTGTTTTCTGCTGCTCTGGCTGAACAGGGGTCCCGCTGCCATCCTCCTGCCTGAAAGAGAAAGGCCTTTAGTTGGCAATTTACAAATGGATGTAAGCTGTGGATAATTCCTGTGTTTAAACTTTACATTATTGTCCAAACATGTAAGAGTTACACATGTCCTACAGACCTGGGCTCTCCCCTCAAGCCCACAGGTTGGAATTCCTATATAGTAAGTAAAATAAATAAATAAATAATAATAATAATTAAAAAAAATATATATATATACAGTATATATATGTATATGTATATATATATCACAGAAGGCATTGATAAGCTTCAACACAGATCTTCACATACAATAGGTTTAACAACAGCTGCCATATCAATGATATGACAACAAAAAGAACAACAGAGTCATGGGTGTTACTGTAATGAAATGCATTAGACTCCCTGATCATATAGTCTGAGATGTTTTGTAAACTGACCTCTAACAACACAACACAAGGACAACCCAGGCCTACAGGGACCTGTCTGGTCAGTGAGGGCTGAAAGGGGACGGGTGGGCTAATGCCCTCCAGAAGGACTAAACATACTGCAGTCACAGCCTTTACTATGCAAATGGATGTAAATAAAATGTGTGTGTGTGTGTGTGTGCGTGCGTGTGTGTGTGTGTGTGTGTGTGTGTGTGTGTGTGCGTGCGTGTGTGTGTGTTTCCATGTTGTGGCCCCAGGGGGCTAACGCACTCCTGTAATCAGTCAACCTCATAGAAGTCACTGTGTGTCAGAATTCATGCTTCTCCTAATAAGATCATTCACCCCAAGCACAATTAGTCTGTTCATCAAAGGCATTCGTATGACTTATGCATCAGTCTATACAACACAAAGGGGTAATTCAGCAGTATAAAGGAACAGTGACAGTAATAATCAAATTATTTACTGAATTTATAGTTTTCATGACAGCAAGCTTTTTGTTGTATTTTTATAATATTAATATTATTGCTTATTGATGTGTTTCATATACATACAAGTGTACAACTAATAGTATAATATTACCATCATTGTAATAGTTCAATATTATTATTATGTTATTAGAGGCTGTTTTTGAGTACATGAGTTTAGAATACAATTACTTTTACATTATGACATTTCAGTATTTTGGCTTCACATATTACTGTTTATTTTTCTGTGTAATTATTTTGACTGTGGAGAGGATTGTTTGCAAAATTGACATTCCAGAATAGCATATTGTGTGTGCCATTACTTGGATGAAAATGGCACATGTCACACACCATGGACTGTATATGAAGTATTCTAAGAATGGAGAGAGGAGGGAGAAGAGAAATGGAAATTTGAAAATGCATGACGTGGCTGAAAAGATGCCAATTTGTTTGAAGTATGAGCTCGTGAAATTTATGATTTGGATTTAAAAAATTTAATCAATTTCTAAACATTTCAAATGTTTTTGGACGGACAGATATCAGGTTTTACCCCACACGAAGGCCTCCAGGAAGAAAGAGATATGTCAAAGACTAGACCTGGTCAATGATTGGATCCACCAACTGAGGGTAACCGATCAAAGTTGGCATCCTGTTGTTTTACATGAGTAAATGGGTTTCATTAACACACACACCCATAATTACTGCTATTCAGATGTAAATGCATTTACTGAGTTTGTGAAAATCCTGCTCTAGAGCAAGGCACTACAGACTACTACAGCAAACTCAAACTGAGTGTATTACTAATCTGCCTCCATCACTTTTATCTGAATGAAAAATATAACAAAAGTATTAAAGACAGTTGTCTATTTCTTGAAAATAATCATGAGCCTGAATCTGAATGCATTGATGCATCAATCCAGTACCTTCACATTTCAAATAATTTAGAAAATAATCTGAAAACCTAAAACAGATAAATAAGATATACCAATAAATCAATTGTCAACATTACATAAATAAAACTATTAAGTTGTATAATGTATATAGATGGTTTCATATTTCATATTTTGATTTAATTATTAATGAATGAATTAATCAGTCAATCATCTACAAACAATTTACTAATGTCCTCATAATCAGTTCACTATTACATACTGTATAGTACATGCTTTAGACAGTGTTACAAATATGTTTTCATTCTACATTTATTAAATCTAAAATAATGGCTTATTTAAATCAGATAGTAGCTACACACAAAAATGTTGGGACAACAAAAACTGGGAATAGCTAGTGTACGTGTGTGAACTGTGCTCACAATGGTTTTTCATTGTCAGGTGCTCCTGAACACAGGTAGTGATGAATATTTCCATGTGAATTCCTGCTATGCTCTGTATTTCTTCATCAGAACAGTATCTACTGGCAGGAAGTCAAAAAGCAGCATTGTACTGGTCACAAATACAAGGGTGGATTAGGTTTGAGCCTAAAAAATCCCTGACATTCCTCTAATTGCACTTGGCAAGCTTCTACCACCTGCCACATCCGTCTGTTAAGTAAACCATATTTAATTACAGCTTCTCAAAGTGCTGCACGTTATACTTGGCAAAGATCTTTTTTTTTTTTTTTTTACTTTACTTAAAACCTGTAGCGTTTTTCTTTCTTCATTGAGAAAAAGGCAGCTGTGTACCTAATATAACATTTAAAGACCTGCTTACATATTAACACATATAGCAAGTGCACTTTACTGTATAACAAGGTATGAACTTTTGTCACTAAGGGTCACAAATGTCAAAAATGAATACCGAAGAAAGCCACTGGCTGAGGTGACCAGTCAATATTTCTTTCTGTTTTCTTTTTTACTTTGCGGCTCTTTATATTATAACCACACAGGACATAAACAGTGGCCATTTAAAAGCAGATCAATTCAAGTTTGATATCTGTTTTTTATTATGCACAACAATCTTTTACAAAGTGATACAGTGGTTCCAAAAACATACATACCTAAACTGTCAAAAATATGTGGCTAACAAAAGGAAAATGTGAAATGCGTTCCTCTGGCTGTCTTCCTTAAAGCAAAAGCCCAGCTAATGACGCTCACAAACTAAACAAAAATGAAACACATTCAGACAAACAAGCTCAACCAGGCTCAATCACATAGCTCCCCTCTATGCATCTGTCAGCTCCATACAGAACAAACTGTAGCTACATGCCTAAGAGTTTCAAACTTCCTTCCTTTTCCTCCCCATCTCCCCGTAATGAGCATGATTATCAATCCAAACAATAGTTAGAATAATTGCAACATTAAAGGCTAGCCATCTCCAAGGAACTTCCTGTCTGTAGATGACTGACATGAGAGACACTTCCTGCTTCCTCTGTGAGTGAGTGGGAGCACAGGAAAGGGCGGGGCTTTCCATGACTAATCACTCTGGCAGCTAGGAGCTAATGGGCTAACAAGGTTTAGTAATGTATCATGACATAATGAGATGATGTCTTTCTATAATCATAGAGTGAGAATGCTTTAAAGCTTTGATGGGCCTGATATAGACAACACCATCAACAACACCAAGAGTGAGTCTTATCAGTTAGTATTACTTTCAGGGAATTGCATTTCAGTCAGTTCATTCTATTTTTATGAAACAGTATAGGCTAAAAAGGCTTTTTTCTTTCCTAATGATTTGATCTTTATCTCATATAGACCTCACCTAAATGTTATGATGGAACACACATAGTTTATTTATTAGCTTTTAGTCTGTGGAAAATGTGTCTGTGTCTTTTATATTTTCTAAGAAGCTGTCAACATAGTTTTACTCTGAAAACAGGCTCTTTTTGGCCGAGGTCCAACCGGTTTAGCAGTTTTTAATGCTGCGACAGCCTCAGTATGAACCACCTACACGCCAGTAAAAGTGCTAAAGTTAACCTGCCCCATCATCAGCTATTATTACCCTGAGAACCAAAACAAAGGCCGCCATAGCCATAGCGCCCATAGAGGTTTCTCACCCTTTTTGACATGTTTACACTCCAAACAGAACTGGGCCTGAGCTGCTGAGAAAGCCTCTCGTCAACTGCCTGCCCTCATGGCTACACTGCAGCCGGCTAACGCTAACAGAGCGTGTGAACCTGTTGTGTTTGTGACACAATTCCTGTCTTCAACCGTCTGTAAAGCCAGCGTCTGTCTAAGTACAGTACGTGACTGCCTTGGGGTCAGCTCTGCACTCTGCGCTACTGTCATGATGTCATAGTGGGGCTATGGGGACATTAATCACTCTGACATTCTTCCTCCGTCACTCTTGGACCAGCTTCAAGGAAGTGGTTTAGCTTTTTAAAGAATGGAGAACTGACTTAAGAACACATTCAAATATGACCATGTCAAAGTTAAGTTATTTTTTACACAGGCAAAATTATCGTTCATATATTTTCTTTTGAGTGTTTTTCTGTGACCAAGTAATTTCCCTTGTGGCTCAATAAAGTCTGTCCCTCAAAATTATACTCTGGACAATGGACATTTTGAACTAGGAATGGTTTATATAAAGTAGAACTAGAAGATTTGTCAGTCTTTTAGTTGAAGCAAAGTACTTTGGGCAAGCTTCCAAACACACAATGTGAAATATACGATCCGTCTTTCAACGCACCATACCTGCTCCTACATTCTTGTCTTTGCTCAAACAACCGGACTGCATTCTGGCTCCTCAGTGGAGTGTGGAGCGTATCACATCACATCTGATTACTCACTCATCTTGTTCTTGGTCGGGCTTTCCTTATGCGATCTGGATACAGATAGTGTGAGAGTTGATATTACATCGTGCAACTGTAACACTAGTCAGCCATTTAGCCCCCTACGTATGTCATACAGTATAGCCTTGGTAACCTTTACGCCTCACATTGCAGTGTGTTGCTGATTCTTTGGTTCAGTGGCAATACTCACTGTCACTCACTGTGTTTTTGCGTTGAAGACAGGTTGACAAATAGCAGTCTGACTTGAGAAACAAAGCACCACGCTAAAGAGTTTTAACTTGCACATATTTCTACTAAAGCATTCATCACCCTGAAGAAATGTACCTTTGAGTTTCTATTTTTATTATGTCTTTAGAGCGGAAAGGAAAGTTGCTGTGACTAAATTATAGTGATCACAATTTAATGGTGTCTAATAGTGTTTTGAACAGTGTCAGAGAGACGTTTTCAGCTTTTTTGCGCACATATGTAGGGAGTATTTACATCTGCCAAATATTGGTTGACCACTACTTCCTCTTGAACAATTATTTGACTCTTTGGACTTGTGTAAAGCACAGTTGATTTTCACCCTGAATGGAGTGAGAAACTGACGTCTTTAGGTGTCAATAACTAGCAACTGTAAAGCAATGATAAAGTTGCTTAAGAGTGTAATGTAGTTTTTTCCCCTGTGGCACATCTGTTTGTGTAGCGTGGGTTGTAAGTAGAACAGTTGGCGTGAATTTACTATATTTGTGTTTGTAAGACTACAGAGTTTGTGTAGGTGAGAAAATCAACCTCCCAAACCACTATCTATTTTTAGATCTATGTCAACTTACACTTTATAAAAATATATTTCTCAGAGAAATTGAAACTACAATAAAGCATCTACTATATCTATTTCTATAGCTATAAGTAACAATTGCTCACATAATTAGGTGTATATACTACATTCTCCCAGTACATATTTCTTCTTGCTTTGCTATTGCATAAGAAACCCGTACCTCTTCAACCTACTCTTTTTCCTCATAGTACAGTAGCAGATGATGAGCCACTTCAAGAGAATGAAAGCTGCTTTCAGAGTACGACCCCACGTCTGACACACGACCTCTGTCTCTTTCTTTGTTACATCCCGACAGGATGTTGTGGTTGAGGAGAAGTCAGCATCGTCACATATGAGAATACAGTATTTTTTCATTACAGACAGCTATTTTTAAAAATGTCTTTATAAAGTAAATCGAGGTATACCACTTCTGAAGTGATCACTCTCTTGTTGCCATACATTGACAATTAACTATAGCATTTACAATCTAAAATCTAAAATTCTGAAAGTCTCACATATTATGTGTTGGTTGGTCACCTGGATTTACCGCATGTGAGTAGATGGAAAATGGAAGGTGGGAGCCTCAAACATTGAACTAATATCACTGTCCGTCTGCAGCCGATGATATTTTATTTACCCACACAGACTGGGGGCTGCAACCTACCCCTCATCCTCCATCTAACTACCACCTCCAATGCCATGACTCTCAGTGACTGGCTCCCCTGCAGGTGATAACAGATTAAACTTATTCCATTTCATGCCTCAAGCCTCCAAATACAATCCATGTGGGGCTAGTCCAGGCCCTGTGGCTCACTCACACCCCCCCGCAGGCACCCCTACCCTGGGTAAAAACCTGGCAGCAGCCGCCCCAGTCCACTGGGCTAAGCCCTTGAGATGGAGGCCTACGAGATTACAGGCCATCTGAGGAAATTACTGTGTGTGTATGTGTGTCCAAGAAATGCATGGGGCAGTTTGAGGATGTGTGTATAATAGGGTTATGTCAGCTTAAATGCTCCATGTGCTGCATTTAACACAATATTGCTTTCTCTTTTTCACTTAATAAAGTTCAGAAAGTACCTCAGAAGCATAATTATGACTGACTACACATGATGACTGCTCCACTTTACTCTTATTTTGTCAGTCCAGCTTTGCCTTGGTGATGTCTTACGTTTTCTGGTTAAGAGATATCCATAGGATGTATCAGAAGGGCTTCTAGAGTCTAGTGTCTACATTCTTGCTCTCCAACCAGGAATCATGTCAAAGGAGGAAATGAGAGAACCCAATCCCACCATGCTTCCTCAAAAGTGTGCTTCCTGGACTCAGGAAATGGAATGGCCCCCCAGTGTTTGAATGTAGCCTTAAGTGACCAGAAGGTTCAGTTTCCCCAAGGCCTCTCTGGCCCCGGAGCACACATTGAGCTCACATCAAAGTGCAACAGTGCTAAGAGAAAACATATTACAGAAAATGTCAATTTAAACTGGCATATAGACTAAAATCTCTGCAAAATACTTCCATATTTGAATGCATCAGACCAAGATATATGTGCAATTTGTATGAACTGTGTTGATTGTGCTGCCAGATAACAACGTCACCTCCCCACACAAACCATCAATCAAAGATGTCTCATTTGTCTCAAAACATAATACATTACAGTTGTAACGGATTAACTGATACTTTTACATTTTACAGTAAGTTTGCTCCTTGCTGGATTTTCTGGAGGTAAATAAAAAGTGATAGAACAGTTTCTTACAGATTACACTACTTTACCAACTGGTCTGTTTATACATGAATACATTGATGCAAACCAGTGGAAAACTGTGGAATAACAGAATTACTTGAGAGATACTCTGCTTAGCTTAAGTAAACCCTAAAAATAACATACCGTCTAATGATCACTTACCCGATGTAATGGGAAATAAAGATTTGAGTTATTTACCACTTATTTAAGCTCAAGATGCATTCAAAAGTACAAAGCAGATATATATAGGTTTATTGCGTGCTTAGGTACCAAGCTCGGATCATCTGTGATTATGCCTCGTATGACTATTTTCAGTGCATTTATGTAGGAGTGTCTCTGAGAATAAGAGATCTCACTTTGCGAAGTTAAAACCAATCACTGGTTTGAGGATGTTCACAGCTTAGTTAAACTCTCCAGACACAGAAGAGAGACTGTCCATTGATGTGGGATTGTGATGTGGAACAGCATAAGTGATGCATAACACAGTGGAGGGTGAAATAGCTAAACTGAGTGAAGATTTACCAAATCAAGAAATAGAGATGTGTGTATTTATATAGTATCTGGGCGCTGCACATTGGAGTGTGTTTGTGAGCGTGATTTTTTTCTCATGTATCACTGGCGCTAAGAAGAGCTGGCTGATGATAAACAGGATTAGCGGATTATTAGACAGGGCTGAGGTGTGTGTGTTTATATGGTGATACTGCTATTTGCTCACATTTCCCCAGTCTCACCCACACCCAACTTCAGTCAAAGCATCAAAATAACCAGAAATAGCTCCCTAGCAGACTTTTGACCTGCTCTTGCAACAATCCCAGACATCGATTCAGCTTCATTCGGCCTTTAACGTTCTACTATCTGCATCACTAACTCTTTGCTCTAGGGAGGAATTCCCAGTGCCATGCCATCAAAGAGAAAATACAGTCATTAGTGCGGCCTGGCTTTTATTTCTCAACCTCAAAAGTCAGTCTCGGGCCATGACTACAGAATCATTTGCATGAGGCAGGAAGAAGAAAGAGCAAGGATCTATTCATTACCAGGTATAAGAGAGAATGATGAAAGAGAAATGTGAAATAGCAGATAGAGTTTTGACAGAACATATTTAATGGAGGAAGAAGAGAAGGCCAGAGGGATGTGAGCAGTGATAACGGACTGTATAAAACATGTATCTCTTAAAGGATAGTAATGTCCTATTTAAAGGTGGTTATGTTGGACTATCTATTGAGACAGAAACAACAGAGAAATATACAAGTCTCCTTTAACAAAAAATGATTTCCCTTTTCCATTTTGAGTTGTGCTTTATCATAAATCTGAATATTGCACTGAGCTTACTAAATCCGGTAAAATTCGTTTTTACTAATGTGGTGTGTGCGTTTTGACCGAAAAAAGGTATTTTTTCCCACCTCTTTTTAAGTCACCTATTTTCCATCTCATTCCTCTCCAGTCAATGTAAAAATAAATATTCAGTACTGTAGCAAAAAGTAACTTAGACATACTTACAAACAAGCACAGACACTCATTGGAAACCATGCAGACTTTCAGTTGGTGGTCTTTCCTGTCTGTGATGCACAGGTGTGGGCTGTCTCTTTACGCATAAGGGTTTGACTCCTTCCATTTTAAAGTAATTAAACCACAAACTGACAACTTTTGTGTTCACTTGCCAAATGTGAGTGTACTGTGTGGTTTCAGCCAGATATGAAAGGGTTCATGTGTGTTATGTTTTATTGTACATAGATCCACACTTCTTCTTCTTCTTCTTCTTCTTCTTCTTCTTTTTCAAAAGTCACAACAAAAAACGTAAAAATCACACATTTACAACACATATCGACATTTCAGTAAAGACCCCCCTACTGACACCCACAATCACTGGTGCCTCTTAAGAGCATCCTGTTCTCCAACACCTCAAGACCGAGTTATTTTGTGCTTCTCAGTCTCACTCATACAAAGGAAGAATTAGAGAACTTATTTGCGTTGTGGCGCGCTCTCACTTCTACAAAGGGGGAATTAGGAAGTTATTTGTGTAGCTCATGTTCACTTTTCAAGAGAGCAAGCCATCAGTGAGGCTGTTTATCTGTGGCTGTACAAAGCCTGGATTAGGGCCCTGTCTTTGAGGCCTGCTCCGTAATCCCTTTATGGATGTCACCTGTCATCTCTCTCTAATCACCCTCCAACTTTTCCTGTTGCCCCACACACCTCCACCTTTAGCACCGCGGCCGCCTCTCTACCCATATCACCTCATCACAACAGTCTCTTGCTTGTATACACACGAAGAAAGGCAGGCAAAAGAAGCACAAGTGACAGGTGGAAAGGAAGAGGTAGATAGCTGGTTTAGGGAAATGGGAGTTCATGGTACAGAGGACAGTGTTGGGGGGAGAGCACATAGAGTCTCTGGCAGCAGGCCTAATACTACCCACAGGCCATGAATCTTCTCCGGCTCCCCCTGTATCTCCATCTTCCCCCTACTTTTTCATCACAGCTTCAATCTCCACACGGATTTCTTCTTACTCATGTCCTGCCAGCTTCCTGCAGCTCTTCATACTGTCCCTCCCAGGCCCATAAAACTAAGTGTCCATCTACATATCCATCCATTCTGTCCTATCTGGCCATCTATCTGTGCTCATCTCCTCTCAGCTTGCATGTTTAATGTGATATATTTATCCTGCATGTAATGTAAGCCGCAGCTGGCCATTAGTCATTTATGAAATTTAATCGTAACAATTATGAGAGTCCATAACGATTAACGCAGATTAACGCAGCATTTCCTCTTTCATTTGCCCTTGATGATTTTGCTGCGGGACCAAAAAACGTCCTTATCTTCATCTATATTCTAGTCCTTATACTTTTGACATTGTTTTATATTTCACTTTTTACACTCTCTTCAATCGTCCTGACTGGTGAGCACACCTGCTTCCAGTCAACGAATCGAAGCTATAAAGAAACTGTGATAAGTCATAATAACTATAACTCATTAAGGTCTTGTCTGGCCTCCATCGCATTAAGCTTTCCCCCTTATTCTTTGGATTTCTGGGCAGTAGAGCGGCACAGTAGCATGCACGAGGCCAGCGACTGAGGAATCTGATAGGGATAAACCAATTTGCCATCCACACAAACATCCCAGCAGGCTTACGCCCCCGCCCCGGCTCCCATTGCTCATTTAAGATGGCGGTCGGAGAGGCCAGCAATTAAGTTTTAATTAGGTGGGGTAATTATTGCCGGGCAGGAAGTATCAGACGCCAGGCTGATTGTTCTCTGGACCACAGAGGAGGGGCAGTAATCTAATGGGGGAGTGGGAGACCTTAACACCCACTCTACCCACGCCTCTGCCTCATCCCATTTATGTTATTATGGCCTTGACCTTTAATTCAGACTGTGGGAAAGCTAAGACTACTGTGTCAAAGGTAAAGGCTAGACCATATATACAGTTAGCACCAGGGCTTGACATGAACTTTTTTGCACACCGGCCACTGTGGCAATTGTTTTTTAAACGTTACTAGCCAATTAGTGTTTTCACTGGCCAGAAATGAATCATTTTGTTGATTTTTATTTGAATGAATCGCTACAAAATAAGGGTATAGCCTGCTTTAACATTACATCAGGAAAGCCTCTGAGGTTAAAGTGCAGTATATGCACACATACAATCCAACTGGTCAAAGTGACTAGTGAGAATAAAAGCCAGAATTGATATCTACCAGAGTTTGGCTAGTTGGCTAGTGCTAATGTCAAGCCCTGGTTAGCACAAATGCTGTCTCACTGTGGATCCAGATGTGAGTGAAAAGTAATGAAATAGAAATAGAAGAGTTTCACGTATACATTCTACATAGAAGTTTGTATTTGGAATTTTAAATTGTAGTCCTCTAAATAATAAAACAAACCATGGGAGAGGTGTGGATTATCATTATTATTAAACATTAAAACATTAAAGTCCTTGCAACTGGCTGCGTTTGTCTCACATGTAAAACATATTGTCACATGTTTCTATCCAATGTAAATATTATAGATGTACAGTGGCTTGAAAAAGTATTCATACCCATTGAACTTTTTATTGGGATTTTATGTGAAAGACCAACTCAAAGTGGCACACAATGGTGAAGTTGAAGAAAAACTATACATATAACCCCCGTGAGTCAATATTTCTGCAGTTATAGCTGTCTTTTGGGGTATATGTCTACCACCTTTTGCATATCTAGACACTGCCCTTTCTTCTTTGCAAAATAGCTCAAGTTCAGTCAGATTAGCTGGAGAGCATTTGTGAACAGCGGTTTTCAGATCTTGCCACAGATTCTCGATTGGATTTGGGTCTGGACTAACACATGAATATGTTTTGTTTCAAACCATTCCATTGTAGCTCTGGCTTTATGTTTAGGGTCATTGTCTTGCTGGAAGCTGAACCTCTGCTCCAGTCTGAAGTGTTTTGCAGACTCCACAGGTTTTCTTCTAAGATTGCTCTATATTTGGCTCCATCCATCTTCCCATCAATTCTGACCATCTTCACTGTCCCCACCCGACAGCATGATGCTGCCACCCCTATATTTGACAGTGGGGATGGTGTATCTAGAGCAGGGGTGGGCAAACTGTGGCCCGGTGCCACATGCGGCCCTTTGGGCTTTTTAATGCGGCCCGCCCAGCATTTTCTCATATTTTTGAAATTATAAAATATTGCTAATTTCTCACTGACATTGTTAAAACCTGCAGTAACCAGTTAACTCCACATCAACATTATTTCACTGAGGTCTGATCGAAGGCTGTAAGTCTCATTTGTCAAGAAATGGTGCAGTTTACAAAGAATACAATATGAGCTGGCCCACTTGGCACATTTTTAAACCCCATGTGACCTTTGAGTCAAATAGTTTGCCCACCCCTGGTCTAGAGTGATGTGTAGTGTTAGGTTTATGCCACACAGCGTTTTGAATCTAGGCCACTAAGTTACATTTTGGTCTCCTCTGACCAGAGCACCTTCTTCTTCATGCTTGCTGTGTTGTCCTCATGGCTTCTGGAAAACTGCAAACAGGATTTCTTATGGCTTTCTTTCCACAATGGCTTTCTTCTTGCCACTCTTCCATAAAAGCCAGATCTGTGTAGTGCACGACTAATAGTTGTTCTGTTTCCATGTGCCTCTTGACTGCATCTCTGATCAGTGCTCTCCATGTTCGGCCTGTAAGTTTAGGTGAATTTCTCCACACCCTTATCCCTGACCTATCTGGTGTGCTCCTTGGACTTCATGGTGCAGTTTTCTCCTTAATATTCTTTTAACAAACCTCTGAGGCCATCACAGGACAGCTGTATTTATAACTGAGATTAGGTTACACACAGGTGTACTCTATTTAATCATTAGTTCAACATTGGATCCTTCAGTAATTGTAACATCAGAAGTTGAAAGGTTGCACACTATAGAGGGCTGAATACTCTTTTATTTGTATAGAAACAAAATCAAACTAGGCCTGTGCTGTCGTCCCCGACAGCAAGGTGTATATCGGCGAAAACGGCCCCGTACGTCTGCCCCGTACGTCTGCCCCGTACGTCTGCCCATACGTGCTACAACTGT
>JAVQKC010090779.1:0-12154 GCA_036025475.1 Philypnodon macrostomus
AAACCATGCTTAATCTAGTTCTGAACCAGGTCTAAATCATGTCCAAACTAGAGATAAACCATGCTTAATCTAGTTCTGAACCAGGTCTAAATCATGTCCAAACTAGAGATAAACTAGGCCTAAACCACAGCAGGACTAAACAGGACCAAACCATAGAGAGCCCACGTACCACCAACAGTTTGAGAAACTTTGCACTATCTCATTAGGTAATCTTTAGACTCTAAATATGTTTAAATGGTTTCCTCCATTGGCTGTGGCTGTATTCTTCAAAAGTTACTAACCAATTAAGGGATTTTACTAGCCACCGTAAAATTTTTATGTAAAGAAATTCTGGTTTTGCAATTGTATATTTTTGGTTGTGATGCAAGACTGTATTTTTTCTCCTCAGTTTTTACAATCTTTATTTTAGCTTGTTGGCTAGTGTTAATGTCAAGCCCTGTCCATGATACACACTCAAATGTTGACATTGCATCACATCTTAAGTAAAAAGTTTTAATTTTAATGACAGACCAAATTATACATGCCACTAGAGATACTTAAATGAGTTTTGCCTGTCTTCATTTTACCGTTGGTTCATAATGTAAAGTGACACTTCTTGGGTTATGTGATTTGACACCTGAGTCTTTCCGCATTAACACCACCAGATAAAAGTAATAAAAATGTCAAATTTCATCATCATTTCCACATTCTTCCCACGAGTTTTGAGATTCATTTTCGCTAAGGTTTAATAGCTGCAGAGTGATTTAGGGCCACTTAACTCAAGGCTTTCATTAAGTTTGTTCATTGATAACTTACTGTATTAAATAAACTCTTGATAAATACAGAATGAAGTAAAATGTTCCTATTCAAGTATTGGATTTCAAACCTAATATGAACGTGAGGTAGTAAATGTTGTTGAATGTGTCAGCTCTGCAACTAACTGACCATTGCCTAAAGTGTACCTGCTTTAGGTCCATAGTTGCTTAGATCAGCTCAAGTCAGCACAAAGTTTAGCACTGACACCTCCATAGCTAGAAGAATCTAGGTTCAATTTCCAATCTACAATGTCTTCATTTGTGGAGTTTGCTGGTTCTCTCTGTATCTGGGTGGGTTTTCTACTACCCCGTCAAACTAAAACTTGCACATTCTCCATCTGGACCAGGGGTGTCTAAGCTATAGCCCGTGGCCCAAATGCGGCCCACAAAGGGATTTATTTTGCGGCCCTCAAGCTTAACTCTCCATTGGCCCAAATGGTCTTTTTACTGCATGTGACTCTTAACATAATCCAACTAAAATAAAGCACTCAATGTGTAACAAGATATCTTTCCACTTTTCATTGTGGTTATAATATAGAGGGACACTAAGCCAATAAAAATCCTGCAAAAAATACAGTATGTGGTCAGAAAACAGATACAACTTTAGGTAAAATCACCTCAGCGAGTGGCCCTACTCTGTAATACTTTTTGACCATGTGGCCTTCAGTGAGAAAACACCCCTGATCTAGACTATGGCTCAATATCTAGGCAATAATATCAACCTTCCCTTGCTACTGATAATTTCACCCAGCGGCATTGGAATGAAGGGTCAAACACAAAGAAAATGATCTCCAGTCAACCCGAATTTACATAATCAATCATTTCTGTTGCACTCAATTCTAATCATAACCAACACCGTCTTTGCCATATGTATATGTGCTCTCCGGTCAATAGAACTACATCAGGTCCATTTGATCTGCTGTCAGTCCATATCCACAGTTGTCAGAGACGATATGAATCGACTTAAAAACCTATAACACCAGCGTCTCATACGTAAAGACCCTAGGACCTTTTAGTTGTAATGTTTTCTCAGCTGTCAAAAAATATCTGTCGCTCTGTCAATCTCTGCCCTATCGGTCAAACAGAATTGCGGAAATTGAATGAGGCTCAATACATCACTTTTGGTTCAAACAACAACAATAATAATAACTAGGCCTAAGCTGCCGTCCCCAACAGCAAGGTGTATATTGGTGAAATGCCCTCACACGTCTGCCACAACTGTCACCAAAATCAGACACATTGTGTGATTTCTAATGGTTTTATATTGTTAACGAGTAATATAACCATGCCAAACAAGGGAAGGGTCTAGTTGACTATTTTTTCTGTTTGTGAAGAATGTTTTTGCCAAATTTAGTAAAAAAAAATGTTTCAGTCTATAAGGGGCGCTATAGAGATAACTGTCATATTAGTCAGATGTGTTCAGGGCCGGGGGGTCATTAGGTATTTCAGGGTTGAGCCTAAATCGGGCAAAGTATGTGCAAGTTAGAGGCTGTCAAATATATCTGAACTCACAAATTCAAACCAAAATGGCCGACTTCCTGTTTGTTGTAGGGTGGGGTCATAATAATATTATATGTTGTTGACCCATAAGGGTCATAAAAATGGGGTGCGCTATAGAGACATTCTTTATTTGACCTCTGTAAATTGCCTATGTACATTAACTATACAAATGCCCGGATCACTGAGATTTTGTTTATGTTCAGTTGAAAAAGATCCAGCAAAGACTTTTTGAGTTATTGCGTTTTGGCCCGTTATTATTTAATTACTTAATTAATATTCATCGAAGAAGTACCCAAATCAATACAGTTTGGCGTCTTTATGGTATGTACCTGTGTGCAAATGTTGAAACTGATCTGACATTTCATTTTTGATTTATCGCGTTCACAGCTAGGATCTGCGGACTGCGGACCGACGTGATTCCATAATATCGTTGTTTCGCCGGAATAATTAGAAGGTCATAAAAGTTGATTTTGCAGAATATAGGACCTTTAATGATTTTAACTTCGGTCACTTTACCTATTGTTACTCAAGTATTTATATTTAAGACAATATTGTGTCACGTCTTCATCTTCATGTGTCTGAAAAACACGACGGTGAGCTGTGAACATATATACCTAAGAGAAAAGTCTCTTCATTCTGAGTGGACAGTGTAAGTATGTTAGCCATTCATTCTTGTACTAGTGTGAGAAAAGGCAGTCTGGGACCAGACACTACCACTATCTCATCTGAAAATCCATCTGAACAGAGAACTGACAGTTATTGTGTCCAGGTAAGAAACTGTAGGTAATGAGCTGAGCCACTGTGAAGTACTAGACACTATATCAAACTGCTCTGTCTGTTCAGTGTGTGTTTTGGCTGTAGTAAAAATAGACTGCCAGACTTCCTTCAGCTGAAGTTTAAATATGAATGACACCCAGCGCTTGATGGGCAACTTCAACAGCAGGATATGTTCTGAAATTAGTGTGACCGAGGCAGAAACAAATGTTGTAAATAGAGTCGTATTTGAAAAGAAATAGAAAAATTGCTTTACATTTATGCAGTGTAGTAAATTCACCTCACTTCTGTTCAGTAGCATAAGGTTGTGTTAGTTCTAATGATGTAATTTAGACTGTGTGCAGTCCAGCTTAGACCTGTTTTTGTCTGGGTTTAGAACTGCTGTTTTGGCTTGGTTTTAACTTGATTTAGGCATCTAAATTGTGACTGGAATAGAATGCAATAGAAAAATAGACTTCTGGTCTGGGTTAAGAACGTGTTCAGTCCCAGTAGACCTGTTTGTGTTCCTGGTTTAAAACTGACTTAGTCTTTGTTTTTGGCTTGGTTTCAACCTGGTTTAGGCATCTAAATTGTGACAGGAACTAGTTTACCTATGTTAAGATGGACAGCCATGTAAGTAAGGTGTAAAACCTAAACTGAATTCATATCTTAGCCACTGCATTCTCAAACGTATTGTATCGCTTCCTGTTTATGGAGACTCAAAAACTTTTTTTATTTTATTATTATTTATTTATTTTTTTAACCTTTATTTAACCAGGAGGACCCATTGAGATTCAAAATCTCTTTTTCAAGAGAGACCTGGCCAAGGTAGCAGCCAAACCACAGAACAAGTGCATACCACTTTTATATATTAATATTTTTTTCATATGTAGGGAATAAAAGAAAAAGTATCCACGCCAACACTTGGAGAATTTTCGAAGAACTTCAGACATAACCTTGCAAACAAAGTCAACCAATATCTCCGGCACAAAAAACCTTAGTGAAACAGCTCTGAGACGTGGAGCCAAAGAATGAAAAAACAGGCTGTGGGCAGAGAAATAGATTGAAGTTAGCAGGGCAGTGGTTTTTGGACGCATGGGGACGGGACACATTCTTTCTACCTCAACATTTCTGACCATTAAAAGCAGAGGAAAACAGTGTTGTGTTAGCTATATATGGTCCTGGTTTAGTCCTGGTTTGACTTGGTTTAGTTCTTGCCCACCTTCTTTTCTTACCAGTTTAGGACCTGATTTATTTATTCTAGTTAACACATAGTTTATGTATTAGACTTTTGGTGGTGGAAGCATGGCTGCTTTCTTGTGCCTACGGTTCCTCCTAACCATCACAATCACACTAACACATTCATACTTTTGGTGAAGTGTCTTGCCCAAGGACAGTATGTGCTGGGTGAACTTTTTTAGACCTGGTTTGGACCTGGTTTTGTCCCTTGTTTAATCCATGTTTAGAATTGGCTTTAGTCCTGGTTTAGACCTGCTTAAAAGCCAACGTAAATCTTTTTTGGACCCCAGTACCTTGCAGCCCTAGATGTGAGTGAGGAAGACAGTGGAGAAGTCACAGTGAAACCAAGGAATCCTCGAGTGGTGCTTATTTCTAGAGTTGTCTGTTAATCAAAGTGGTGCAGGGGACCCACGGGTGCCACGAGCCCTGAGACCATACCCCTTGCAGATGGGTGATCAATCAAACATGGCCACAGATGCTCCACCGGCATCTCAAAGATGTTGTGATGAATTAGAAGCCCTCTGCAGTTTAGGAGGTTCAGTCCTGTTCTGGTTTAGCTTTAGTTTAATCCTGGTTTAGACCTGGTCCTGATTTGAGACGTTTAGACCTATATTAGATATGTCACGGTTTAGTGATGGTTACACTTGTTTTAAATCTGATTTGGTCTCTTGTTATATTTAGTCCTGGTTTAGTCCCTGGTAAGACCTGCTTTAGTGACATTTCTATCTGGTTTTGATCACTTTTTATCCCCACCTTGTAGGCCTGCTCTAGTAATCATTACACCTGGTTTAGTCCTGGTTCAGATCCGTTTCAGTCCTGGTTTAGTCCTGGTTCATATCTGTTTTAGTCTTGGTTTACTGATGGTTAGACCTTGTTTAGTCCTGGTTTAGACCTTTTCTAGCAGGGTATAAGATGGGTAATAGACGGGTGATCTATCAAACCATGGAGCCGTCGCTCCACAGATGCTATGCCGGATCCGTAACTAACACACACACACACACACACACACACACACAAAGTGACAGTGATGAATTAGGAAGCCCTCTGCAGTTTAGGAGCCACTGACTTTTACCAATCTGCATAATAAACTGATCTCATTCTGGGCGCAGCCTATTCGCCGATCCTTTTTAGATTCAGTTGTCTATTCTTTCAGCGTACACCGGCCTGTCAATCAGACCACACTACTGTCCATTTGGTTTTCAAAGACTGGCTCGAGTTTCAAACTGGTGTTTTTAATGCAGGATATTCTTTGGGTTTCTTTTGGGGAGTTGCAGGGAATCTTGAGAAACGTCTGAATGATAAAACTTACCTCCCTCCCCTCAGCCTCTGACGTTCTTCCTAAACCCCTCCCACTTTCTCACACATTAGGCACACACTACCTCATTCGTGTTCACAAACCAGAACATATGAGAATACTGAGCAGCAAAAGATAGAGAGCTTTTAATACATTGAACCAAAACATTTGAAGTAAAAAATGATGATGATTCCAGCTAGATTCATGTTCTCCTGTCCTCTGGAACAAAACAAAAACCTAACGAGCTACCATGCCCTTAGTCTGTATGTATGGAATCAAATAAAAAGTAATCATTAGTGGATTTATTGTGCAATAGTACAGAAACATTTCACTATCATTCTATACCAAAAATACTGATTGTTCCCTTGGTCCATTTCACTAGAAATATTGTCAAAATCTAATGATAATCTTTTAACACCTTTTGGAGGTAGCCATGCACAACTGGGATCAGGTAATGTCTATTAAGTTAACTAGAGTAACTATAAAGCAACTCATATTCACAAATCACTCCTAAAGTTAAATCAACTGGTCTTTGTGGAATTTCAAACTTTCCCTGAAAATTTCATCCAAATCCATTCAGTGCTTTTTGTTGCTAACAGACAAATCAACGATCCAAAGAGGGCGAAAAAATTACCTTCTCGGTGGAGGTTCATGAGACATTTTGGTCGAGAGAATGGGCAACCAAACTCGCTTTGTAAGCAAATAGTGAAAATCAAATGATGCCAATAACTCCAATGGTGGAAGGCACAAAACTGTAGCTGAAGAGCCAGGAAATCTCCTACGTCCTGTGACATGTATGGCCATTTTCAGAAACAAATCTTTATGTACATGACGCTACCCAATACTGAGCCTTTAAAACTCCAATGTTCTTGGAGCAAATCGCCTAAATTCACAGCGTCTGACTTATTTCTTTGAGGTAACAGGGCTGCCTCCAGCTCAGCTTTAACTGGAACACAACAAAAAAGAAAAAGCCTTCAGAGTTGTCGGAGAATATTCATGATACAGTATTTGTGTCTGTGAGGCAGGAGGAGTAATGCAGTTGTGTTAGAGCGGCCGGGGCACCTTGAAGATAATAACAACCTGTTCGTGACAAGACAATGTGCAAAATGTCTTATTTGTTGACAAACTGCAAAAACAAGCAATTTCTTCCAGTTCGGGAAGATACAATAACAAGTGTATTCCCAAATGTATCCCATAAGTGTTCCGCACCATTCAGCAAGCGATAGGACTGCTTGGCTCAAAATTGCCTGCGATGTTTTTGTTTGATTATGAACCATTTTCTACTGGATGCGTCCAATAAATCATAACCTGGCCATAGATTTGTCAAAAGACTATATTCTGCCTCTAAACAAGGAGCTTGTGGGTTCCATCTTCAGCCCAGCAACACGCAATTGTTCTAAATACACAGTCCTACAAGTCCTCCCCATGTTACTGCGGGTTCTCCCCATGTACTTCCTCCCACTGCCCAAAGGCAAGCATGTGAGAATGCGTTGGGAGAATTGGTATGAGTATGAGTGATGTGATTTGAGTGTGTTGGTGTTAATCTTTGTGTCAGCCCTGCAACTAACTGGCCATTATCCAGGACTACTCATACAAGGGTAAAGCTTTGCTCGGTGTGTTTTGTTTGATTGTAGACCTATTTATGCAAGATACAGCCAATAAATCATAACCTAATAATGGATTTTTCTGTGAAAGACTCTTCTTCTGACATTATACAGACCAATACATTATTACTTATCAATACAGATCCTATCTCAGTTGTTTGATTTGACCAAGGCATATAGGACTGATGTTTTTATGTATGTGCCGTTGTAAAGAGGTGGTACATAAATGCAGAGGTTACTTTTTCTCAGTTACATTTTGAGAAACTTGTTAAATAATTTGTACTGCTAAGAGTAGTTTTACTTCGCCATACTCTTTACTTTTACATGAGTAATAATATGTTAAAGTAACAGTACTCTTACTTGAGTAAAATTATTGGCTACTCTACCCACCTCTGCATAGACACGGTACATTATGGACTCGATTTATCACAGAAACTTTGTGCTCTCCGAATAATGACAGAGGCCATCATGCTGTAGATGAAATATGACGGTTCTCGACACAGGCCAACAGCAGAGCCATTCAATCTGCTGCAGGCAGTATACAGAGATAAGGATAGATATGGTTTTATTGTACAATGGATTCTTACTCATATTACTTTTATACACCATATGGTGGTACTTATTGTATTGGTCGAACTACTTAAACATTAACCATATAATGACAGACTATTATGCTTTTCCATGGGTAGGTAACTACTCATCCAGCATAACATATGAATTCAATGGTGTTTGACATGTAGCTTAATGTAGATGACTCATAAAATGGGTCCTGCTAATATTCTCTACCCAGGCACCGACATCTAATAATAACGCACTCAAAGACACTTTACAATTACATTATTCATTCACTCCACAGTCACACTCTGTGGTGGTAAGCTACTTGTGTAGCCACAGCAGCCCTGGGACACAATGACTGAGAGGCGTTGCTGCCTTTCTGCGCCTACGGCCCCTCCGACCACCACCAAACACCAATCGCACAAACATATTCATTCATAGGTTTCAAAGGGTTAAGTGTCTTGCCCAGGGAAACAAGGACAGTATGCAGGTATTCGAACCCACTCTGGTTGAATGGGGAATGCTTACCCACTGTGCCACTGCTGTCCCGACATCTAAAGCCTGATGGTAACTATTTGCAAAAGTAAAATGGTTAAAAACACACATTCTTTGTACTCCCCTATGGTAAAGTGTGGTTGTGTATTTTTTGCAGTGTACTTCAAGTATACGCTGTTTATTTGATACAGTATAAGAATATTTAGATTTTCAATTCTGTAAAGTTGGGCATTAGCAACCAATTTATTTGTATGTATGTATTGGAAAGCCTTCAGCTAATCATGATCTATGTAAAACATCCAAAAAGACCCAACTATATATATTTTTTTAATTGCATTGTGTAGTGTGTTGGAAATACCATTATATACAAATCTATTGCATTTCATAATTTGGTTGCCCCTGGGTTGAATGACATGTAATTACTTCCATTATAAGTGCAAACACATGCAGCTATAGATAACGTATGAATTATTATATGGCCTATGGCACTTGTGACAAAGGTTGAATCCCCCTCCAGTTCTATTATGGTTACCTTTCAACAGAAATAAATGTCCCCACTCTTTTTAATTTCAAAAGCTAAATTTAATCGAATACTTTCTCTGCAGTGGAAAAATATCTATTGCATAAAAACCCTGTTAGACATTTTAATATCAGAGGTGTGCTCGTGCTCCGTGATGACTGCTCCCGAGTCTTGTTATCGGCCACTTCCTGATTGGTGGCGGGGCGTGCTGCTTTGGTCGAGTGCTTTGATAAACAGTGTTCTTTTTATGTGCTCTTGTGGCTGACAGGTGGCAGAAACAAAAGTGTTGTTATCACCGTTGTGGCGTGTCTTACCTCCAGGCACAAGACAACCGTACCACCATCCTCTCATAAGCTTTGAAAAACTAGGAATGACAGCGTTTAATACAAATTCATTACGGCTTCTTTTTTATTTTTAAAGTGTGTACTTCCAGGCACAAATGTGATACTTTTCAGACTTTTAATTACTTTATTGTCCTCATTTTGTCAGTCTATATTATATCAATGAAATGGGATGAAGATAAAAGATGATGTGGTGTGAGACAAAATCCTCTTTAAAGTTCCATCAAAGGTAAGCTGGTTAGCTTAATCCCATCTGAGACAAGCCATGCATTATCTTACTTACTTGTAGAGCAATACTATCATAGAAATATAACAGTGAGTGTATTCAGAATAAGGATTTCTACAGTTTCCAGGAACTTCGGTTGGGGGCACATTTTGGATTTCTTCCCAGTTAGTCAGAGGGTCGACACAGAGACATATACACAATATTATTATTATTGTTGTTGTTATTATTGTAGTAATAATAGTAGCAGCATTATTATAATTAAAAGTTTAGTCTGACCCTGTTCAATTTTGTAAAGCAGGCTGTCTGTAGTCTGTAGGGGACAGGGGAGGGACTAAAGTCAAATAATAAATAGAGCAGATAACCTACCTAGAACAGGATCAGATTTTTTTAAATTTTCTAACATTATTTTTATTTCCGGAAACATATGGATTCCCCTTTAGTATGTAAAGATATAATCTAATAAATGTTGAGATGTGGGTTATGTAATCTCTTTATGCTTGCTTCTCTGAAAGATCTTTAATTCACATAATGAATAGAGAGCGTAGCAAACCGGATTACACCAGTCACTCTTGTCCAATTAATGATCCAGCCTTCAGGGGACATAAACTCCCAAAACGCTGTAGCTGTAAAGGATGACTTTTCAGTTTGGCGACCTGCTGATCGCCACTTTGTTCCTTAATGTTAAAAATCTTTTTTTAATATAGAATATGGTGCACCGCTGTAAGAAAAGCTTAAATAGCACTATGGGAGCCACTGAGATAAGGGTGGGTGATATGGTAAAAATATAATATAACATTTTTATTCAGATTAAGATCACAATTTTGATTTTATCATGATTTTAGTCGACTTTGTATTTTTTGTCTTACCCAGTAAACTACAGTGTCTTCAGAAAACCTTTTTAAATACAAATCCAGTGTACATCCAGTCATCCAGTGTTCATCATAATACTTGATTATATATATATTTTGTATTAATTAATTAATTCTGGCATTGTTACAATAAAAATGACGGTGAAGAGCAGCGCAGAAGTGGATGCACTGTATCACGATTCAACCATCATCCCAGATTAATCTGATTCTCATAACTTCATATCACAATTCGATTTTTATCGCCATATCAGTAGAGAACTGCTGTGGCTACTTCTACAGCAGTTCTCAAACCTCTCACACCATACCTCATCAAAAATATCTGGCTCTTCAACTACCAGTTTATTGAATTTAAATTAGCCTACATGGGGCGGCAGTGGCGCAGTGGGTAAGAGTTCGCCCTGCAACCTGAGGATAGCCGGGTTTGATTATACTGTTGTTGTGTCCCTGGGCAAGACACTTAACCCACATTGCCTATGAATTAATTTGGTGGTGGTCGGAGGGGCTGTGGAGTTCTTACCCCTAATAAGAGTATGTTTGAGAACCACTATGCTACAGTATTTAAATGCCTTAATTTTCTTCACTCAAAATATCTCGTAAAGGATTTACAATACAATATCTAATAATGTTTGGTATCATTGGTTTGCAGAAAACATGCGTTGGACGGTCTGATTCTTTTTTTTACCCAAGTCTGTTGCTTTTCATACTGGGAGCCTGTTTTTGTTTCCAGCACACTTCTTTTTTCTCTGTGGCGCTAGGGCGCAGAGCATGAGCCAATTCAGCCACGGGCCATTTTTAGGGTCACAACCTCCATGCATACTGCTTCGTTGTGACTTGAATGAAATATATAAATAAATAAAAAATAAACAAAAGAAGGAATACTGATACCACCGTCACACCACAAAGTCTGCCTCGAGCTGTGGCACAAACATCGTACCAGTGTGGGCGGAACTCTCAAAGACTCTCCACTAGTGCGTGTGGAAGTATGGCCCCAAGTTGTGCATTCTCATGAGGCAGGCTGACTTTGGCTTGTTATGTCAGTTCATCTAAGCATAAAAACAAGAAAAAACTCAACCCATATAGCTAGACCTGAAAGAAAGAAACAGCCACTAGCACCTATGGGCGAGCCTCCACAGCATCATTTCTTGACGGTAGCAGGCTCCAAGGGGACTGCTGGAGGTGCAGGTAATTCGATGACAAGCGGCAAAACAAACTCAGTAATTGTCATGTTGTCAAATAAGTGAAAGTAGCTGCATGGAAAGTGGATTTATTCAAACAATGGACTTGTCAAAGACTACTGTGCAAGGACAAACTTTTTAGAATTTGCTAATAGGCAAAAAGGGTGCACTTAAAATGACTCATTACCCCATATGGTTTTATAATTGGCATTATAAAAGCTTTGTAGAGATCATTTTCTTGTATTTTTCACATTCTACACAGAAACAAAAAAATAATCTGTTGAAACTGTATACTCAAATCTTCAGATCTTATCAACCCTTGCTCATAGCACATCATTTCTCAGCCATTTTGCGGACGGACCATTCAGGAGCCACTTACAAGCCACAGAAAATCGTCTTTTGTTGTCATATACAATCTTTGCTTACGTGACTTTCGAAAACAGGCTACGTGATGCATGTGTGGCAATTTAGCGTCATGTCTGTTTTTTCTGATCGGTTTACTGTACATTTGTAAACTCCGCCCTTGAAATTTAATGCAGTCAACAAGAGACCAGCCTAACATCTTTGTATAAAATAAGAACAGAATTAGTGGCGGCTGGCAGGGCTATTTTGCTGTCCATACCAAATCATTTGAGACACGTGCTGCCATCAAATTGATACTGATAGACTACTACTTGACTGACCTTAATAGCAACCACCTCACATGCCTTTAGTGTCTATGTTTTGTCATTAAAAAAAAAAAAAAAAAAAAAAAAAAATATAAATATAAAAAAAAAAAAAAAAAAAAAA